>CALNHX010007936.1:31774-67265 GCA_940337035.1 Agriotes lineatus | reverse complement strand
CCATTAACAAAGCTTTTGTTTTTGTCAAGCTAGTCAACTTAAAAAATTGGAACAACTAAGCCATTGGCAAACCTAAAATAATCTTACACTTACACGGTGTTGTGCGGCTCACAGGCAGCATCTAGTAGAATATCTCGACAAGGGATGATATTCAGGTGCATCGCAGATGTGAAGCACCTGTAATACGTATGCTTACTGCATCTAGTATCAGTTACCCGACTATCAACTAGAGAACTAGACCAATGAGCACCAACTCGTGTCAGCGTGAATTGCAACTGCGGTTGCCGCCCCCGCAGAAAATCACCTTCACAGGACATTTATGGGAAATGAGCATCCCAGACTATCCAGTTACGTTCCTAGGAGCACTGATAATTGATTATAAAGTCAAGGATGAGCGATCATATTGCCGGATGTTCGCTAAGCTCAGGCAAAATAGTGCACTAGATGCGGTACCAATTGGGCACCAACCCAGCAATAATAATGAGCATCGACCCAACTAAAAGCTCTGCACAATTAGTGCAGCAATGAAACAGTGCCTAATTCAGCTGTATCGAACTACATACAACCTAGATTGCAGAACTGCTCAAGCAATAATATATATTACAGACTATTCTATTAATCTACATAATTACTACAAGTAGCACTTCGAAATCACATTACACCTGTCCGAAGGACTTGCCTGGCACCCTTTGGCATTTGGAATATCTTCAAGCTCTTTTCAATTCTTAGAAATATTTAGAACGTAGCAATCGATTTATTCAAATCATCAAAATACTAATACATGACAGAATGGACAGTTACAAATAATTACATTACGCAGTTCAATCATATTCGATGTTGAATACTACAGTCATTATTTGTTGCAATTTAGGAATGAATTAAATTAAAATGAATTTGCCCAATAACAGTATTTTAGACTTAATTTTATTGGTTTTAAGCCGTGAACTACCCCAAGCTCCTTAGAGTCGAGTATCTGCAGGCATTTATCAGTTTCTGTTAATGAACAATAAGTAAATTCTAAATCGCATTTAAGTTAAAGACCGTGAAAATCTTTGAAATATGGTACAGCTGCGCGAATCCGAATGGTTAGCGTCTGATAAAGCAAATCTATTAATTTGAAAGGGTAGGCTGAAATATGATATCTTTGTTGCAGCCTCCAGTTTCAGGTTGAAACAATGAACAATGCTCTTTCAAACAGACGCCCTTTTAAATCAATCAAACGCTCGAGAGACTTTCAGTAACGAGTTTTGTTTTGAGTTCCTTTTCCGTTATTACAAGAAACGAAGGCGCTTTGACTAAGCGAAATAACAGGAAAATGATTTTAAATTTACAGCGAAACTTTCGCCAGCCGTGATATCGGAACCCACGTTGTTTGGCAGCGCCACAAAATACTCGCCACAATAAAATCTTTAATATCGCTTTCCTCTAATTCGCGGCGACGCGGGCTCGTAAAAGCATCCGAGGAGGCGCTCGAAGCGTCGAAGGAGCTAACCGAGTTAATGCGTAACTTTTTCTCGTTTTTAATGCCCCTGCTTTCCGGTTAAAAGCTGCTGCTGCATTAAAAAGAACAATGCCCGCTGCAGACGGCGTCCGCTGGTCGACGCTGCGTCGCCGCCGTCGCCGCCGCCCCCGCCGCCACAGGATAACCCTAACATTAACTAGCGGATCTAATTCCCACGCGAACATTATATCGCGTAAATTAATATCTAGGATAAACGTTATGGCATCTGCATCCTTATCTCAAAATGAGTTACTAGGTACTTCTACAAATATATTATCTAGCAATTAAGGCTTACCATTATTGGAGGACCCGTTTCAGATAGGGGAAAATCCCACGCAGGAAGCAACTTCGGTGGCGTAATTTGAATTAATACCACATACTGCCTCCTTCCATCCCAAATCTTGCACTTGGCGGCGTTCCTGCCTTGAAACTTAATACGCGGTTTAACTAACCACTATTCGGCAATTCTCCCAACTTCGCCCAACTTCAGGCTTCCGACACGTTTCAAACTAACATTTTTTCAAAGCTATGACACCCCATTTTTGCCTCACGCGGTGGACATATTTTATATAAAATGTCTGTTCAGTTTTCAAGAAAATCCTTTTAAGTACAATAGTGGTGTATTGACGACACGAAGTAATTAGAACTACCTAAGTGCGTCAGGGTACGTGCTTAAACCTGTCCAAAGAGTTCTTTTAAAAATCAACTGTGTCTCCGGTGTACTCTTTATGCCACCGTGACAACGCAACCACATATACATCATCAACATAATTGTTAATGTTAACCTTTTGCGCGGCATTTTGTGAAGCGCAGGTTTAGTTTCAAAACTATTATATTCAAGTCATCCTTCACAGCTGAAGCTTTAACATAACACAATTCCCATTTCAATAGAGTACAATACAAATATCAAGATAAAAGTTGGAAATGGGCCAAGCTGGATATCGATGTTTCGGAGACAAACATGTTTCGATGTGAACAATTTATCAGATCACGAAAGAATATGAAGATGGAATGTATTATATAAATCTGTTGAAAGAGGGAGAACCCCAAATTCATCTCAAGCAAATCTAAGCCTCTATGGCCGTATAGCTTCAAAGTAACACAAACATTTCTCATGTGAACAGGCGAATTTAACATTTATACTTTTTCCGTCTGTTATTGCTTTAAAATAAGAATGTGGCTTCTTGGTTTCGTACATATAACATCACTAGCAGTGGTGGCGGCTGCGGCTTTTAACTAAGCAATTCATTTTTAGACAAGCGGATTTTACTAAGAAGGAATTACAGAATTTCGGAGGCTTTCGCGGCCATTGATTGAGGTCGAAGAACTCAACGTTATGCCCACTTTCGTAAGGGGCTTCATCAGGATGAAAAGCAAGAGAACACGGTAACTCAACGTGTAAACCACGCCAGAGGCGAAACTCTTTTGCAAGGGAAGGGATAAAAGAGCACAGTAACTCAACGTGTAAACCACGCCAGAAGCGAAACTCTTCTGAAGAGTTTCGCCTCTGGCCTCAATCATGACACGGTCCAATTCCGGAAGTCGTTTGTTTGTTAAAGGAATTACATTGTGAAGTTATTGGAGAGAAAAATAACATCAATATCGCCGATGAAAAATCCCAAGTGCACAATTGAGCTGATCTGCCAATGTCAGAAATAAAAAAATTAGGTGAACGATTTCAACTATAAAACTGCAAAGACGAACTGGGTAAATTAATCCCGTTTCTAGACGAAGATCTGATATAATTATGTTCATAAAATTTCAGTGGAAGTCCGCTGAAAAACATTTAGTACTATTGAATATAAATTATGAAAATAAAAAACATCTATCTTGCGCATTTCATATCATATAATTTACTAGGAACCATTGGCAGCTCATGGAGAATACAAAATGTAATATACATCCTCCCCATCACAGACAAAAACAGATTTCGACATTTCGAGATCTAAATATTTCGCATATAGATTGATAAAAGTTAGCATCAGTCAAAAAAATACCAAATTTTACAGGCTAATAATGATGAACTGGATCGAATATCTCTCTTTAATTTTTTGTTTAACTGTATCATTTGGCCGAAAATATGCATCTCCACTGTAAATAGATCGCACCATAGTTATTTTAAAAACGGTAATTATTTTGCGGCAACCTCAGCCTCTCTTCTTCTTTTTCCTTTGACATCACGCCAGTGGCCTGTTTAGTTGTTCTCTCTTGAAATTACACAACTTTAAATTTTCAGGCATACGTATACACAAAAAATTAAAAGCCGAATGTTTCTGAAACAGAAACAAATTTCAATGCAGTCAACATCAGTCAGTAACATAATTTCGAAGGATCAAATCTAAATGTCATTTTATTAGTTATCGAGCGATTAGCACTATTCGTCGTTCTTGCTACTGCACGTAAAAATGTTAGTTTTAAAATAGTGTTGGTAAAAATATTAAAGTACCTACTTTTTAAAAATAAAACCTAATTTCCTTCATTTACTGTTTGGAAGATTTATTTACATTGCGTAATTAAATACCTAAGCATTCTAAAGCCAACTTGAATAATTACAATAAAGACAATATCAAATCTCTAACATATAAACTACAGGTAATATGTAAGCAGATAAATGATTTTCAGTACATTGTATTTTTTCTTTCTGTTTCTGCAAACCATGCGGCTACGTAATCAAATCAATGGTCTGAATTTTCAAAATCTTGTCGAAAATGTACAAGTTGCCAGTCTATGTATCATAAGTGTGCAGTTTCTGAATATGCTCCGTGATCGTGGAATTTCTTTATCAGTCGCCCTACGTGCGAAAGTTGTAAGCATTAGTAATCAAAAAGTCGACAGGCGCGCCAGCGCATCCCCGATGAGCCTGCTCGAGGGAACCTAAGCGGAGGTGGCTCCAATTCAAGCCTACGTAGCGTATCTTTGGAACTACATTTTTCGCCACTCTCCTTTCGTTATAGTATATCAACTGTCGAAAAACCGAGCGGCGTCGATCTGGCACCAATGCGTCCGTGAAAACAAGCAAGCGCGTTAGCATCAAAAGGATTCGTTGGCCAATTCTCTCAAAACAAAACAAACTTTATGACTCCTTGGTTACAGTTGCCAGCAGGCTAGTCAGAAAGACGGCGTGTAGCTCTTTAAGTACGAACACATGATTAAAACCGAAAAGGACGCCAACGAATCTTTACCTTTTTTATCTTTAAGTGTATCCAGGCATTCAACTGAAAATTCGTAAACTCAAATAGCACATAATTTTCTGAAAGGAAAGCTCAAATCGGATAGCCGACTGAAAAATAAAGAATTATCAACAAGGTGTCTACTGAAAAAACGCGGTTTTTTGGATTGTACACTACCATCTTGGTGTGAACAAAACTTTTTCTTAAAAGACAAGACGCGTGGTATGCTGTACTGAATTTTTAGCACTCTGTGAGGGGCAAGAATACGGACGTGATCGATTTAATTATCACTGGAGGGGAAACTATGGTTCTGTACCATGATCCCCTGTCTAAATGTGAATCTATGGAGTGACGGCATCCTGCATATCCACGGCCCATAAAAGCAAAAGTGACACAAGCCCAAAACACATTCATGGCCACAATGTTTTGGGATTATATTCTCAGGGAATTCTGCTAGTGGACTTTAAGGACAGTACCTGGTGAATATTATGCGTCATTAATTCAACGAGAAACGCCGAGAAAAACTGTTCCGGAGAGTGACTTTATTGCTGACAATGCGCCAGTTCACACTTCAGTTGCTTTGAAGGCTGCTATTCAGCAATGTGGTTGCCACAACTTAAAACAGCCCCCGTACAGTCCCGACCTAATCCCTAGCGACAACTTGTGGTTTTCAAAATTGATGTCAAAGAGTCGGATCTGCGTGAGAAAAATATCAGTGATGAAGTAATTTCTGTAGTTTTAGACAATTTTAAGAACAAAGGACATCCTGATAGTTATTTCGTTCTCTATTTAATGCATTTACATCCATCCGGCGTGAACACTGGACATTTATGAATGTTTCGACTTTATTTTAACGCCAAACCGTGTGGTGTTTTCATAAAACTTATTTAGTTTCATAAGACCTTTCATATAATTTTAGACGCGTTGCGATTGGTTAAGCGTTTGAAAATAATAAGCAACCAAGATTAAATAGCACGCGCATAAACATTTCCACAGCTATTACATTTTTGCTTTCAAATGAAATGGTAACTGACAACTGAATTTTGATATTAAAAATAGCAAATGCACTGAAAAAAGTTAACAAAAAACTAAAAAATCAATGAAAAACTTTAACTACTATATATAGCTAAACAAGACATCAAATTTATCCACTTTTTCTGTAGAAACTATTCTGGGAAGGCTTGTAGGCACGAAGTTTAGCGAACAAAGCAGATAGTTTTCAACCTGCTTATATTTCTTGGTAGTGTTTTTAGAACGAGTAAATTTTGGCAGTGAAATACTGGAATACAAAGAATTGTCGAAATGCAACCAAGAAATCCTTATGATTAACTCGAATCTTCATTTCATTGATAAAAAAACCAATAATATTGTTTAAGATCAATCCTTCAACTAACAGTAGTATTCGACTAGTGTTACCCAAGCACTATAATTTATATTTAACAGCTTGACGTGAAACAATCGTTCACAATCATAACCTTTTCAATGTTGATATGGTGATATTTATTATCTTGCGATATCAGCTAAATGTATTTCCTGAAATCAGAAAGATATATTTGGTAGATACCATTACACTACAAAAATCGACAGTAGTTAAAAGGTAATACGCCTTGTTCCGTGGAGGACCATCAAAAAGAGTAAAAGAAACTTAAAGATTGGCATAAAACCAGTGAATGGGTCGGCGTCGTTAGATTAAATATGAATATAGATCGAGCGGTGTTTTGCCTTTGAGTTTTATATTCATTCAAACTTACCTGAAAACTGCCAGGCATTTATTTTACATAAAAGGCACACAGAAAGGTTAAAGTAAAATATAATAATTAATTAATGAACAAATATGGATAATGTTGTCATGTTCAAGATATTTGAGCGGCGCGACGCTTCAAATTAATTATGCAGAGATGCAATCTCAAACTGAATGGAAGCGGGGGTCACTATTTCCCCCTATTTCTTAAACGCTCATCGTCTAATGTGCCTACAAATGGGGTAATTTAAAATGGCGGGGACGTATAGACGGACAGTGACACATCAGACGCTTTTACAGGGTCGTGTACAGTTTTCCGGAGAAAATCCAAATTGCATGTCTGCGTTGTTTAAAAGCGTTGTTAACGAAATGAGCCAGCTTTACAAAAGCTATATTTCGTACATTGTAGATACAAAAGTGGGAAATTAGATTTTGCAATTGTGCTGTCATTGATTTTCTTCGGTACTTTTATAGCTAATATTTTATGCTGCGTTTGAATTGAACTGAGGGGCAGATCATGGAGTATTGATCTGAAACACATTGTTCTTTTATGATGGAATTTATTTATTCATTACATTTGTATGTTTCTGTTGGTTGTTAAGAAATATGACGCCTTCCTAAATATTCTAGTTTTAGACACAAGTAGCTACTTTTTTATTTAGCAGTTGTCCATACCCCGTTTGCTAATTTGTAGTTATGAACACGTCAATTTTTCAGAAAAACTTGTTAGACTTAGGGGCTTCGCAAAAGGTAACATTGAAACCTTATGAAAACTTTGTTTAGGGATAACAAGACCTGCAAGGCTTGTGTTAAGAGGGCTGAGTGAAGGTTAACCGCTTAGGAATAGTTCATTCATAGCCAAATTGAGGCATTCTAAAACTTCAGTTTTCCGCAAAGTTAGAACAGTCTACAAGCAAAGTTATGGCCGTTGAAGGAAATATTTTTAATAGATTATTTAAAGTTTGAAGACACTCTCAGGATAACATTATTTAATGTTAATAGCAAAACTTCGCAAAGTAATTAAAGGGAAGAGAAGAAAGAAGTTTAAATGAAAACCACGCGTCATTCTATAAAAGTCATCTTGCCATGAAAACGATTGCAGTAGCTTGGTTGAAATATTCGACTATCACCTATAATCGTCGATCCTAGCACCAACAAACTATTTTATTTCAATATGTAGAAGAGTGCTGCAGAGGAAACAATTTAAGCAAAAGAATTCATTGATTAATGGCTTGGAGAATGGAAATTTTATTGCGAAGGTGAACCATCATGCTTATAAAAATGCGATATAAAACGAAAAATAGTTACAACCTTCGTAGTTGGTATTCACAAAGCAAGAACATCATAATAATTAATTAGATGCAGCGTTTAAAATTCGTAGAAGTAATTTGCTATTACTTTTACTAGTTTGATAAAGCAAACAATTAGTTTTCACTGACAGTTGACAGGAATTAAGAGTATCACTTTTGAAGCCAAGGCAGTTTTTCGTTAACTTACATGGGTTAAACCCATGATTTTTTATATATACTAAAGCCCTAGTTACTGAGAATGAGAAGTAGAAACGACCGCAAAGTGGGATATTAGAGTTTAAGACATATGTTTATTTCTGTCTAAGGCATACAAAGCCCATAAACTGTATTCTAGCTGATGTGACTGCCTATGTTTACATTATTCACTACCAATCTGTAGCTATTGATATGGTCTTAAAATGGCAAAGCATTTAACATAAATTATAATTAACACGCAGCTTAATTACAGCACAAATAAAAAGGATATTGAGTCAAGTAACATGGTTTTATCATTCAAAAATTCTTTTTCTATAATGGTATTGGCAGTTCATCAGCAAATTGACTTTCCAATAGCTAAAACAAATATAATGTAATGATATAAACAGGGGTATAGAGATCTATTTTAAAATATGATTAAGGGATTACAATAGTTAAATATAATCAGGATGAATTTAAGTATGAATTGGGAATATGAATAATTAGTATGCAATTAGAAAAGAAAATATAATTTATAATTGAATAAAATGTGGCTAATTGAAAAACAGATGGATTCAAATATAATGTAATATTAAAAAAAACGGTTTGAAGGTAATGACAAATCGGAAAAAATTATTATAAATAGTAGGTAGAAATCAAAAATAAGGATGTAGTGTTAAAAGTAGAAAATGAGATCGTTAAGGACTTTTTGTTTTGATTATTAAGATAACAAATTTGAAAAAATGTGGCTGTAACAAATTTGGTGTATAAGAAAAGTATAAGATAAACACTATTTTAAAATTAATATATTTGGAGATTAAGAAGGGTTATTTGTAAGACTAAATTCGCGTGGTGATATGAAAATGAAATTTAATTGAAGAAGAAGAAGAGATATAAAACTAAGGAAGCTTGAAAGTATGTGGTAAAAAACTAAACTGTGAGCAGAACTAATCTACAAAGGAGAACAAATAGAGAAAAGTACTAAGTGAAGTTTATTGGAGAATTACATTTGACATTGTATACCAATTGATTTGGATTACGTCGAGCTGTTGGTGCTAGGAGAGAATTCCAAGTAAGGACCATTGGTTTGAGGTATTTGGCGGATGTAGTGTTGGAGTTGGGAGACTGCAGCTAGGGTGTATTTGGTTCCATGCTGTGTAGGAGTTTGTGTCCCTGATTCTGGTCAGTTTGGACATCTTGTCTGTCATTGGAGCTGTTTGCTGTGTTTGGGGACTGAAGCGGTTGTGGTAGTAGGCGGATTGGAACAGATTGGTTGACATCCAGGACATTAATAAGTTCGAGTTAAAGGGGGGGGGGGCAGTTTATATATTTGGGTAAGCACTAAAAGAAAATAATGACTTAAAAGGCGAATTTACTATTAAAGAATTACTTACTGTTTGATATTGTTGTGTGACTATTGAAACGATCTGGTATTTGTCATTTAATTTTCAAATTTGTTTGACATATCATTTGACAGAAGTTATTTTTGACTTGTAATAAAATTAAAATCAGAACATCAGATTTCAGAATAAGCAATCCACCCCTGATTTTCAGGAGCTAGCACAAAGTATTATTATTCAAATAATAAACAGGGCAATTTAAATTAATTAAAAAAAATCACATAGTAATAGGTTACAAGAAGTAAGAACCCGAATCAGTATAGATTAATGGCGCTTTCCCTGAAGTCGTAGCAATAATTTAGATAGAATCATAGTTATTAATTGATTTTACATGTGCATTTATAACCAATACCAGTTATTTGTCCATTTGTTGTTGCAAATGTATTCAAATTAGTTGAAGATGATAATTTTTATACGAAGTTGTTCTGTTAGTCAGGAATTGTCTGTAAAAGTAAATATCAGAAAAGATACCAAGTATATTTCTTACATATTTGTTGTATAAAGGGTTAATGATGCGTAATAATTTGACACGGGCACATTTAAGAACTATTTAACCTAAAAATATGACTTGTCAAATTAAATGTAATAAAAGTCGATAAGTTAGGAATCTGTAAATATTTAATATTTTAAATGGAGTTATATCCAAGGTTTTTGAGGGAATTATGAAATAACAAGAAAAAAGAAATTTGTGTAAAAAATTTTTTTTTTTAGAAAAATAGAGCTAAGGATATAACAATTCAGTTTAACCAATATAAATACTGGTACGTACAGTCGCGGAAGCATAAACCGGGACAAGACCATTTTTCACTATTTGAATATTGCAATTTTGCCTTCCTAATTGTTCATGAAATCCTATCTACCACATACCAATGAACCAAAAAGAACTTGTTGATGCAATATGAGCAACTTGGGATAGCACCAACAATGAATTCATTCAAACAATTTAACTTAGGCAAATTTTACTGTCCCGCTTTATATTTCCGCAGCTGTACCAACAACAAATGGAATACCAATTACAGTGTAAAAACCAATGAAGAGATGTTAAGTATGTGTGTGTTCAGCCTAGTCGAAATGGGTTGCTGGCGATGGCACGAGAAAGAAGCAGGATGTAGCTGTTGCAAAGTCCATTTTGCAAACTAATAACAAAGGCTATGAGCTCGAAGAAAGAAAAACTCATCATGTAAGTGTATGCCAAAATTAAATAAATAAATAACAGATCTCAGTACAAAAGCAGTAAGTCAATGAAATAAACTGCTATTTATAAAAAGTATATAATTGATTGTAATCAAGTACCTATAGAGAATGAACGACAAATAAACTTTGAAAATAAAAGTGTCCCAAGATGAAAAAGTTTACTAAACGATATAAGATTAAAACTTATTTATAACATAATTAAGAATATCCCTAATGTAAACATACAGTATTACTTATATATAAAATTGAGTTTAATACAAAATTTTAACTTACATTAATATTAAAAATATTATTTAATATAAAAAATACACATGTATCATCAATAAAGAACAATTTCCCCATATTAAAGTGTTAAGGTTTTTATTTTGTGTATGTTCTAATTAAATTCTGCAGTAACCCAAAGAGATAGAGAGTCGAACAATAAATTTTGTTACAATTGGATGCTCGAGCTGTGAACAAAAAAGCAAAAGGTAGAATGAAACGTGATAAAACTAATAATTAAATTCAGTTAAAATAAAATAAAGCTATAAGAACCATATCAATATGGGTATATATAGAACACACCTTGGAAACGTAGTACAGAAATTGTGGACCAATGGGTATTCCTATAGATGTTTACAGACGACCAAATTGTTCAATAAATACATATTAAAAGGATTTGTTGTTTGGGGGCTATTACATTGTCTAAACTAAGTAACTTTGCATTTTCCGTAGATATACATATGTATATGTATTTATATGTTTAAGGTCCCCGCCAATTTTTTCTATTACAGTCCCTCATTAAGTTTTAATACGGAATAAGGAAAAAATCCTCGCCTCCCCTTCTCAACCTCATCTGTATTATAAAAAGTACAATCGACCAGTAGAAAGTGAATTTCACGCAAATTTTGATCATCAGGTTTTTTTGATAATTGTAACGTTTTTGCCATTTAGCAACCCTTAAATCCACCTGGGCCGCAAAATTTCCGCATCTCGCACTACTTAAAAAATACAATCGACTAGTAGAAAGTTTCTAAATAGCAAATTTCACATAAATATTGATTTTAAGTTTGTTCTGATAATTATAACGTTTTTCCTAGTTTGCAATCCCCAAATTCACCTGGGTCGCAAAATTCTTAAAAACCCAGATTTATCCATATACTGCCAAAAACAAAGTTCGATTTTTTTTGTTTCTCCCTGTTTATGCAAACATCCAATTTGCTACAAACGCACCTCACCTTTATTCCCCTGTAACTTCGCCCCCGTGCATCGCATACCCAAAAAAATAGCTAGTACGATGAGCATGGGTTCATCCTCTTTCCAACTAGCCCCAAATTATATTAGGATCTTTCATAAAGTATGCGATGTAACAGCCTCTTTCCAACTAGCCCCAAATTATATTAGGATCTTTCATAAAGTATGCGATGTAACAGCACCGAACGCTTTCGTGTCCAAAAAATTGTTTTAACCCCCGTATTTTCGCCCCCTCGAATCTTACATTTTTATAACCTCTCCAGAAATTCGCTCGTGACGAGATCTTCAAAATGACACCAACAACATTCACCTGCAGTAAGTACAACTTGCAAAAATTTGCGAAAACTGTGCGCTTTCCAAGCGTTACATAAATTGTTACTGCATCCCCGTATTACGATCACTTCCAATTCGTTAAGCATTTTCAATCTTAAAAATATTTTTCATTTCATTACAATCTAATCGGAATAGCGAGTAACGTATGTTGCCTACTTTAGAATATTGTAGGATGTTGTGAGAGAGCCTGAATTCTGTAGAGATACAAAAGTAATTTAATTAGTTTGTAGGTGAGATCGGTCGAGTATGCCTTGATCGCATCAAATGATTCCCAGAAACCTGCATAAAATCGGGCATGCAACATTTGTAGTGCTAATATAAATGAGCATTGCTTTCATAAACCAATGTTGGATATTATTGTTATTACACACTGCAATGCAACGACGCTAAGATAGCCGTTGATAATGAACTTTGTGGTTGACGCAGCTGTCGACAGCATTGTTGTGAATGTGAGACAGCTTTGCATTGTGGTTTGTTAGTATTTCTCGGAAGAAGTGAAATCTGTCGTAATTGTTGGTGACATACGCCTTGCTTAGATGCTATCAAGGCTGGCATAACTCATACCTGTAGCATGCAAAAAGTGTGGCGTATTTTACTTGTTTTGCCGAAGATATCTTCAGTTCAGGTAGATTATCACTGGGGCGATAATGTGGTTGCAATAAATGGTAAATAAACTTGCATAAAAAAATCTATTAATAAAATATATTCTATTAGATTCGATTGAACCAGGGATGAACATCGATTTAATTAATTGAATTCAAATTTATTGGAATCCATTTGAATTTAATAATATCTAACCGAGCTGTATTTTATAAAGAAAACTAGCTTAACACGCCTCGTCTACTGTTTTAACACCATAGGTTTTTCGATTACCGTTATTCTTATGTTGTTTGGTGTACCTTTTCGGAATCTGTATTTATTAATTGTTTGAATCAGTTCCTATATTAAAATGAATAAATGGCCGTTCTATTATTCTACGAAACAAAAACATATAGGGACCTCATCCTATAGTAGTAAACTTTGTACCATTGCCATTGGATGGCGCTGAAAGCTGTTGTGATATTTCGCTGTAGAGAGAGATCGGGAAGAAGTAAGTGCGATCGGTGACGATGTAGTGTGACAGATGGATGCAGCTTTACTGGATTTTATATATACTATATCCTTTTGATATGATGAGAATCGAAGTCGATTAATCGAATCGGATATTTCTAGAGTAAAGCGTAAATGAAACGTCAACATCTTTATTTACACTATACATGTACCGTACCATAAGCCTACTTAAAAGCTTGACATGTTTTTGTAAATTGTGTGGATATTTTTTATTATCAAGAAAGTCAGTTTCGTAGTATATTAATTCGTATAGTTCACACTCCTGATTGTAGACGCTTCTCATACATCGTTTTTATTGGAACTATCCTAAGACGGTTTAAAGACGTGCCAACCTAAAACAGATTACTTGAATACCGATGTTAATTTTAATGCAACAGATTTAACCTGTCATATCACAAAAAGTAAAAATATGTAAATATTATATAATTTCATTCTGATAGATCGTAATAATTGTGCTATGTAACCACTGCTTGCGGTTTGTAGTTCATCATGTGACCAAAAATTATGTAACAAAGACAAAGTTGAACCAAATTAGAACTGTGTTAAGTAAGCTTCTTTGTTTGACGTTGTATCTGTTCAACTGAAATTCTACATAACAGTTAGTTTAAGTACAGAATAAAATAAAATAAAAAATACAAAACTTTTAAACTAATGTTTTAATAAATATTACCGTGATATCCCCTCTAGTTAATTATTTTATTTATAACACAAAAAAGATGTGCGTAGCTTAGTTTCTAAATATTACACCGTACCTATAAAAAATAATCCACTATGCCAAAATGTTGCTATAGACTCAGGGCTACACTTGCCCTATCTGAAATTGCCTAGCATATCTTTCAAAGTGCTATGCTCAAGGTCTTGGAATGCCACAAACAGCTTTTTTTTAAAATAATCTTTTAATATTAAAACTTGCATGCAACTCAAAAATTGCAATGGATCCTTTTTTTCTCAGGGGCTATTTATTTTTCAAACGCGGGTTCCTAGGGGCTTAATAGTTCAAAGGATAATTACTTTTCTTACTGTAATGAAATTTTGGTATCAAATCATCTTTTACATGAAACAACGGCATTTACAATTACGAGGACTAGGCAACATGTAACAGACAAAGTAATAAACGAAAAACCTGCGTATGGTGCTGTGTTGTTATAATGGTCTCCTACGAACGTAGTGTAACGACGCCAAGATGGCTGCTCGCTCAGCTTCCGGGATAATGACCGCCGTTGACAAAGAAGCATCAAGTGGTGCCTTCAGTTGAAGTGTTCAGTGGAGTGTACGTGCTTTGAACTTATTAGGAAAGCCTCATACACTTGGATATTACGGTGAGTTTCATGTAGAATTGCTAAATTGTTAAAAACTCGTGTAAATGAAACCAACCACTTATTAAAAACAGATTTTAATGTTGATGCGACGTATCTCGTACAAAAAATTATTCAATTTACACAATATTTATTTATTAGTGGATTTTTCAAATTGACAGGAAAATTGTAAAGGTTGGCTAAACAGTTCATTAGTGAATTGAGAAGTTCAAACAGAAGTTAATCGAGAAATGGCGCTACAAGCACGCCAAATATTCTTTTTCCAGAGTTCACCTCCTTAAAACGCATTTCATTTGTTTTAAATAATAGCGTAACTGGCTCCCAATTACGTCAGGGCCCACCTGCTTTGCTGACATAAACATCAGTTGACCGTTTGTCCGTTACAAACAAACGATAAAATGGGCGGCAAATCTGCGAGAGACGTTAAAAAAGGCGGGAATGTCATAAAAACCGGGGAAATTCAGATATTAATTAATTCTAGGCTTACATCTCTTAATTATGCTAAGTTACGTATATGTACAGGTTGCTACAGCTGATAAAAGTTCTTGGCCCACTTTTGGATTAAAGTCGCTGGAAGCTCGTTGCGGGAAGTTAGCAGTTTGTTGCAATATTACAATACTCGGCAATGTAGTAGAGGTAGACGACTAAGATGAAGACAGGGTACCTCACACACTGACAGTTTTACGAAAAAAGTCTTTGTTTGCATTCCTATCAAAAATATAAAATATTTCACTTATTGTTATGAATCTCATAATTCGTTTTTCTTTTATTTTCACTTTTGCTGCTCGTATGAATAAACTGTAAGTTTTAATGAATCCATGTTATGGTTTTTGTTTTGTGTGGGTATGGGTAATATTACCCTTATGTCGCCGGTAACATTACTAATGACTAAATTACTAGTAATTACACATCACTACTCCTGCCTTCTTCGAAAGCCGTTCGCTGCCGAAAGGGCTTGAGTAAGTTTAAGTTCCCCTTAATACGTCGTAATTCTTTCTTTGGGATATCCAAGAGTGAATCCTCCTCATTTTACGGCCGTTTTCTGCAGGCCCTTTTTCGGTGATCCCATCTTTGTACTGTCTTTAGCGATCAAACCGTAGTTTGGGGTAACCTGGTAAGTGTTCCAAATCTGTCATTAAGAAGCCTGATATGAGACGCATTTAAGGCTAATAACACAACTACAAAACAGGAAATAATTGATGGCACTTGCATCCAAATAATAAATACTTGAGAGTCTTTGGTCTTTCCCCGGAGTTTAAGTGATAGAAAGGAATTTTACAGCAGGTAGGAAGGGTAAAGTGTGTCTATTTACAGTCCTATGAACTGCAATCACATGCAAAGTTAATATTAATTAAATTTATAAATGTAACACAATTTTTGATTTATTAAACGGGGAATCTTACAAGTTTACTGACTGATAAATAATTAACAAGCTCGAATATATTTTCTTGCCTTCGGTCGGGCAATGTTTCGTCTCAGCTCCACGAAAGGGATGCACCCCCGATGTTTTAGTCGTGAACCCGATAGCTTTGTACTCGTATAAATAATGCTCTCAACTCGAACACATAACGTATAAATGGGACGCATAGCGTGACCAGGGTCGAGTATGCGACCTAACTTCAATAAAGCGAGGAGGTCGGTTTCCCTGGAAAATCCAGTAGCTGTATTTTTAGGTATGGGAATTAATTTGTAATTTCAGGGCAAAAATAAATGTCAGCTGTAATTTCCCTACATTGATCCACTACTGAATTAACAGTTCTATTGACAAGCTACAGTGTTGAGTGGCTGACATTTATTGTTTAAAATTTAAATCGCCAATCTTCCGTTCTTTAAAGCTGACCTGTGCTGCTATCGGGGCCATTTCGCAAAGGAAGTGCAGTTGGACCGGAAATTATACCTGCCTGGGACATCTACATCTCAGAAGTCATCGCATTACTTTGATATCTTATTCGTTTTACTGCTTTCCATTTCGTTACATTACTTCCTGACCTCCGAGCAAGCTCAGTAGCCTTACAAATTTGAGTATGACGAAATACGGTTCCAGAATGAAATTCAGTGGTGCTTGCTTATTATTGTACAAAAGATGAGTATCGTCGCCAGTAGCGAAATGGCTGCTCGGAAGCAACAATTTCAACACGTTCGTTACAAGTTCTTTTTGGGGTAGAGGGTATAAATATAATTTGGGCGAAATTAAAATCGCGGCGAAGCTGTAATATATTTTGCTGTACATTAGATTTGGAAGTAGGAAGAATCCCGTTCTAAATTTCTTGTACGCTCTTCGCTACGGCCCCATTGGGCGCCATTAAGACGAAAATACCAATTTAATCTAACTAGTAAGTGGGACGTAACAACACGGAATTTATTGTAATGTATTTAGTCGTAAAAAAACGAATGCTGTTGTAAAAACTTTTTTGGTTTTAGTGTGATTGTGATGTGCTTACTGCTTTAACACAATTGAAATTAATGCACGGGTACAGAATCAGTTGCAACAGAGGTTTAGGTGTCGCCTATAAATAAATTTACTATCTAAAAATAAAAAGTCGGGTTCGATTTTTCCTTAAAATAGCTCCCATGTAGGTATGAAAAATTTGAAGTTCGTTGCTAAAGATAGATATATTGATCCTGCCCCATATTGTTCTTTTAGCTTTATAAGCTAGCGAGTATGGCAAGAATGCAAAATTTAATACCGCAGCCGCAACTGTCGCCAAGAACCAAAATTTAGAAGAACGCTGTGCTAGTCTTCCCGAAATATTACAATATTAAGGTGCGTCGTGAGTTTGTCAGTTGTACGACTTCGGAATCCTGAAAAAGGCCGCTTTTGTACATCACACTTAATTGGACATTTTTTGCAGCCTTCTTTCACAGTAGCGAGAAGCCCTAAGAACAACTCAAAGCCAACAAGTGTCGCAAAAAGTTGTGTTATGCTGTCAACAAACGTTGCACGAACGGTTGACGTGATAATTCTTTCTTGCCTTTCATTCCGTTTCTTCCGGTTTATGCGAGTTACTCCCGCCGTTTGCCTCGCACCTTCAGACAATGCGCAATAAAAAGTTCGCACAGACCTGCGGGGCGAGAGAGTAATTTTGTGTTTGTCTCCGGAATTCGTACGTAATTGAAAAAATATTGTTGCAGCTAGTCGCTTTTTCGGCGAACACGGCGACCTTAATATCGAAGACAGATATCCCAACAACTGTTCCCGGAACTCATGCGATTTTAGGTGCAATTACAGTTTACGAACTGGCTTACTTACTTTAGAAGCACAATATCAAATCTTGAAGACACAAAAGTAGCTACAACAATACAGATCATAATATTCGTAGCTCTTGCACTGAAATAATGGATAGAAATAGATATTTTCTGCATTTTTGTAATGGTGGATTATTATAGTTACAGCGTAACTAACATAATGAACAAAGCAGGACATTAAATTTAATGTATTTAAAAAAATGATGTCAATAGTTTGTGGGTACATACTTGAACAAAATGAAAACTTTGTCTGAAATTAGCTTTTCCTGAAATTAGCTTTTCCTGAAATTTACGCTTCTCTGGACGGTCAATCAAAACCTTGATTTAATTTTTTCTTTAAATTTAGTCACCCTGCAAGAGCAAGAATGTTAAAAAGTTTTTGCTTTTGAAGACTTCTGTATGGAGGCGTTTTAATACACCCCGTTTTTTTCCTTTAAAGGGGTCTAATAAGGTTTCATCATTGATTCTCAAACTAACTTCTCCACCATTTAAAATTCTCGAAAGAATGTCGAGAAAATCATGTGTGAACGTTTTAAACTTTTCAGTATGGCTAAACGCGTGGCATATATAGTTACGAGTATGTGTAATTTGAGTATCTAAAGATATCGAACAATCCTGGCAGTTGATACGTGTATCGTAATGGAGCTGCTTAAAATTGTCTAAAGAAGACAACTATTTCAATTGCCAGTTTCTTAGTTCCGTATTTTAGATAACTAAAACATTTAATAGAATAGATTAAAATTAATTTAATGCAATTAACTAAAATTGCACCTAGAAAAGTTGAATCATATCAGAGTATTTAAGGTAAAATGATTTCAACATTTCTAACCAAATATAGGAAAATGGAAGCGAATATAAAATTAACTAAAGAGGCTAACCGAATGTATATCAACGGAATAAGTTTGAAAGTTCATGATTAGATCAGTTTTAGATCAAAAACCGATTAGTTGTAATGGCATATTCAGTACGATTCTTCAATAAATTGAATTGGTTCCAAACCTGCTTGAGATATTAAATGATATTATATTCCTAGGATTGGAGAAGAGTATCTCCTGAACCATTAGTTATTTTTCATTATGTAACTATCAATCTTGATTCTTGATACGAATTAATAAACTACTAGAACCAAACGCGTTATCGTTCCTTGAATGTACCTGATTGACAAAGCCTTAGCGTGCTATTTTTGGCAAATTACGAATTTGTCGGATACATCCATCTGAAATTACAATCCCGTGTCGCTTTGAGTACCACAGAATTTTATATCTATCTTATATAGGATATATTTAAATCAACCATCGTATTCTCCCAACGCAACGTAGCCTTGACGAAACATTTCATTGTTAGCGTGTAGAACAACGACAATTCGCCAGTCTACAATCTTGAAGTTGTTATTTGGGTTTCATCGAAGCCCTGCCGTCAAGTACGGCTTTCGCAATTCTCTCCAAACTTTGGTCGTCTCCGGTGGGGTTGAGGGGTCGTCTGAAGTGTAGTAACGCCTTAATCGCCCCTAAAAGTTTATCAACGTTGTTTTCACCTAGGGAATTTCTCCACAGACAAACATCTGCTAGGCATTTTTCTTATCGCGCGACGTGGCCTCGCGAGTAGCAGGTAGAATTCTTAGAGATTGTTTGTTACCATTTTTTGTCGCGCTTTTGATCTTCCACTGGGCCCGCTTAAATGTATTTTCATGAAAATTGTGTTAATGAAGTTCCTACATTTCCTGTATGATTTTCATTTGTGAAGCAACGCGCATTTTTTTGCAGTAAAATACGCCTTTCAGAAATATCAAAGGAAACCTTTAGTATCTGAGCGGAACCTGCAAATTTCCCATCGCTGAGAGGAACATTCTCCTGGTAGAAACTTATGTAGTACATCACCTACAGAAAAACATCAGGTGGCGCCCTTAAAGATAATACACATTTGTCCCCTTATCTATCCAGGTGCATTTATTTTGACTATCGTGAACGTGCATCCATCTACTACAGTCGAAAACTCACACTGAACTACTGGACCCTTTTAAGCTTGTTCACTGTCGTAAACGGGGTTTCCATGTAACACCATTTATGGTTTGATTCTATCCACGACTGGAATTCATTCGCGAGTCTAGTTGATTCGCCATTAGCGGCTGTTTGGAGTTTTTTTTTTTGTTATGTAGTCCAAGGCTAGTTGTATATTCTGAATATTTTAGTGTACCGTGAAGATTAGGTTGTTCGAAGAGGAACTTCTCTGGATGTTATCGATTATAACTTTTAAGTGGTTCTCAAACCCATGCACATCGCACTTTTCGTATAAAAAACCAGAAGTTGAAAATTCTATTATAAGTTCCTTACTCGTTCAGTAAGGTATACATTTTATTCAATTTTGTTATTATTTTTTCAGTTTACCTTGTATGTATTTGTATAGTTTCGTCATTACGGAGGGTAGGTAATAAATTCCTTTTGGTTTTGCTGTTTTATTTAGCAGTATATACTAGCATATTGCAACTTTTGTGTTAGCTGTCATAGTTACTATCTTAATTAAATGAGTGGTGAGTTATTTTACTTTTAAGCAATCAAAATTAAATTGCAGGATGCCATCTGCAATAGACGCATGTTTATCCGGTTAACGTGTATAATCTTTTCCATCACTGATTCACAATAGTAATTGATAGTATATTGTAGTAACTTAACGTTGCGGCACCTTTATGCTATTAAGTGACAGCTCAAATGATATTCTTATAAATTGATTTATTTAATTGAAACTTTAAAATTCTATTTCAATAATAATGCCGGTATCGCTTTGAGACTCTTATCAGGGGTAGTTCATTAATCTAGTTGCTTCTTAGTTGCTATTTTATTTTTTATTATGAATTTAAAATTGATTAATGACATGCGCTGTCAGCTTTTACTTCAAAAAGTGCTCCACGACACTTTCAATCTAATATGACAAATATAAATCCTTTCCAACTCTTTGTGATTCAATATTATATGATAAGTATTTAATTATAGTTCAATATACTTTATCTTTTATTTCAGATTGCTTTAATATTACTAATTATAAACCCACCTGGATTCTTTTCACTCTTAACAATTCCAAATCGCCATAAGACGACACTCTTCTTTACATCTCCTACTCGGACACACAGTTCATCCACGACGCACTGTTCACGAACAATCAGCCACCAACTTGAAAAACCTTAGGATGATTGTAGAAATGGTTTCTTTCCTACACCCACGTCTCTGTCACTCCTGCAACTTTCCTTTTTCAAACACCTTCACGGTAAGTATGCTTCCACATAGGAATGTAAATTAATCTTCTCCTTCCTTAGCTCCTACTCCATCCATTCATGCCATCAGCAGCCAACAGCCTCTCGGACATCCAGTAGTTCCTCCGTAAATGTCAGTCAGTTGGTCCTTACGTCCTCAGCAATCCCCCAAGAACTCCAGCAATCAGTGACCCTCCAATTAACGTAACTTCTTATAAATTGTAGTATAAAATTAACTCAATTACATCCAATTATTTTTTTTTCTTGCTTCTTATTCTTGTTAGTATCTAGTTAAACCATATTTCAACTTATTTTGAGTAACTATTATATTCTTCTTTTAATATTTAATTTGCTTTCATCTCGTAGATTTAAGTATAACCCTTTTATCTAATCGTAATACATTTTAAATAAACAGGGCTAATTTCTATTTTATTTTCACCAAAATACCAAATTACTTGTCTTCAATTCTGTTATTTTTTCAATAATCATAACAAAATTTTATTTCTATGCTAAGTTACAATTATTTCTGCCATCTATAACTTTAGCTTATCTGAATGCTACCTACTTTATAATTTTCTTTCAATAGAACTTATATTTGTCACATGCTACATGAGCTTGTATTTATCTTATTCCTTATAAAACCATCTAAGAATACTCAAATACTATACCTTTCATCTTAGTGGGCATCTTATTTAAATTCTATTAATGACTTTCAATTAAACAGGCAATTCTTTTATAAACTTTTTCAATTTGATTATATTGATCTAACGACTTCATTTAAATTAATCTTTAGCATTGACTTACATAAATATCAGCCTTTATGTACCATTGCAATATATTTTAATTTCTTACTGCAAGTACCCTAGTTAAAATGCGTTGACTGT
This sequence comes from Agriotes lineatus, assembly GCA_940337035.1. Lineage (NCBI taxonomy): Eukaryota > Metazoa > Arthropoda > Insecta > Coleoptera > Elateridae > Agriotes > Agriotes lineatus. The sequence continues at coordinate 45,409 of CALNHX010007936.1, read as the reverse complement.
TAGAGACTTGACGCTAAAAATAAATAACACTAGAATTTTTACAGTTTGTGTGAATTTCTTTTTGGGAAGCTTTTACAATTGTCAAGTAAGCTGTGAAGTGGAAGTATGTTGCTGTGGAATATACCGAATATACTTTTTGCAAGAGAAAAAAAAAACCGAAAACAACATGAACGGATTGAAACAAACTGCTACAGTCTGCCGGGACAGCGGATTGCCACATAACCGCGAACGGAGGATAAAACTGCGTTTCCATGAATAATTTAAAATTGAGAACTTAATAATAATCAATATTTTCGTATAGAGTAAGTGGAGAAGAGTTACATCTTTACGTGGGACCCGAACCACGAAAGGATGTTTCAGTTTTACGTTGTAATTCACGATTGTGGATGTTTCAATCGTTCAATCATTTAAAAACGGCCAAAATATACCGTGTGTCCACAGGGTTTCGCACCATGGAATCAGAACAACGTTAATTTCTCCCAAAGACCAGCTCTTGCTTTTACGAGAACAGCTGAACAACAAACCCTATTATATTTATTTATCTTCATCAGTGTTGTTATAGACTCTTAACCAAATTAATTTTGGTATCGTTAAGGGCTTCATTACCGCACTCAGTGAATATTACCGCACTCTTTTTGTATAAAGAAATACGTTGAACCAGAATTTATTGATGAAGATAAAATATTGAACAACACACGTTTTGCTTATGGCAGTTAACGGGACTCGTTTGATTGCCGCAAAACTCGGCTCACCGCCTCGTTTTTGGCAATCAAACTCGTGTCGTTAAGATGCTCATAATCAAACTTGTATCGTTAATATCTATTTTCTATTGCAATAAATGATTAAGTGGTATTCAACTTGAAGTATGGTGTCAAGTTCGAGGTTAGAAACTTTAGGTTTTGCGTCAATTTTGACACAGACTGACGCAAAACCTAACCTGATTACCTCGAATTTGATATAGACTTACAGTGCCACCAACATACTATTCATACGTTAAATAACCATGACCATTCAAAAACGTTCGATCATTTCTGAAGGCACTTTATTTGTTACTTACAATTCAATTTTAATGGTCAATGCTTAGCAACCGTTTGACTATCAATTACCACCGGAAGAGTAGATCTTTAAAATAAACTAGCATCACTCCAGCGCCATGGTGCGTAGGCTCGTGGACGTACGGTATATAAAAATATAGTAACTTAGGTTTAAAAACGAATCATGAATTCGGTGACTTCTCTGCAAATGTCTAGTTTATGTGTCATACCCATTGTAGCGAATTATGACTCGGCTATAAATTTTCTGTGCAGTCATATTACGATGCGGTGCTCCCAAAAACGCAGAATTTACAAGTATCATAGTGACAGAATTCCAGGCCTGCGATAACGAATGCCTGCCGTCAAAGTTTTCGCTAAGCAAGATACATCGCTCGCGAAAAGCTTAAAAAGCAGAAGTTTGACGTCTCCATTTTCGAAACTTTAGTTTATTAAATTTAACCAAGCAATGCAAGGACTTAAATAAACCTATACGTTGTTATTGGTGACACGCAACTTCACCATAAATTATACACTTGGGTGCATCCACGTGGAAGCTCTCCAAAATGTTGAAAATTTATAACTTCCCTTGCCACTATTACGTGTGTGACTTGGCAGTAGGGTGTGTTTTCTCGAAATAGTGTAATTTTGTGATACATTATACCTCTTAAAAAGAGCGTCTTAACTCTTAAAATAGGCAATAAACTTTGCTTTCAAAAGAAAATTTTAGTAAAAACTTAATTTCATAACCAAGTATGAAACTATTATAAATTTTTATGAAAATCGTCTTATAACATGTATTAATGTGAAAGCGTGTTTTGTTCCTTTCAAATAATCTATTTCTATTTAATGTAGTAGTTCACGCAGGGAAAACCTAATAGTGTGTAGAAATTGCACTGACGGGTATTCAATTATATATGCCATTTTGATAGAATTCAATTCAAGTTTCAAACGGCACCGTAACTGAGGGAAGTATAATGGTAAATATAAACTTATAATTCTACCTCACACTCAGTTTATATTGGTTTATAATATCTTAATAATGGAAACTTAAAATCACATTTGATGGGATTGGGGTATTATATATAAATTATATTATTTTTTAAATTCATATTGGTTAAGCAGGTTTATAAAATGTACGTGAAGCTATTTTGCCTTTCCTATGAATGGTTTGCCTATGGTTTGAATGAGTAAAAACAGAAAAGATTTTGAATTTTAAAGTAACACATTTGATTAACCGTGTTAATAAAAGTAGGAAAATCTGTAAATATTGTATAGTTCCATTGCTTTACTACGAAGCCTATGTTTGATATTGTCATTTCTAGTATGATTAAAGATCTTGTGATTGCGATAAATATAAATGTAAGCCACAAAACTTTGTAAATGGTAAAAAAACGTATATCCAAATTCGACTCTGAAATGTGATATAAACGATTATTTTGTTTATTACATTGGAGTGTACTAAAGTTACAATGCAATATACCGGGTGTCTTAAAATGAAATACATCTAGTTTGCTTTGAATTTCCCATAATGCAATCTAAAATTTTACTTGAAATTGGCAAGACTGTAAGTCTGTGTCAAATTCGAGGTTAGTAGGTTAGGTTTTGCGTCAGTTTTGACACAGACTAACGCAAAACCTAAACTACTTACCTCAAATTTGACATATACTTACAGTCTTGCCAATTTCAAGTAAAATTTTAGATTGCATTATGGGAAATTCAAAGCAAACTGGATGTATTTCATTTTAAGACACCCGGTAATAAGAACTAAAATTATTTCGGAGGCTTCCAGGGCCATTGTCACTATGTAACGAACGACTTCCATGATTCGATCGTATCATAATTGAGATGGAAGGAATTAACGTTGTGTCACTTTTGCTTCACCCTTCATGAAGCCCCTTATGAAAGTAGTTGAATGGTTGAGGTCTTCTGTTTCAACTAAGGCACGGTCTAATCCCGGAAGTCGTTCGTTATATATAGAACTAAAAGTTTATTTACTTTAAAAAGGGTTGTATGCGAGTGCAACGTATTGGATACGACAATTTAAAATTTTCTTTCATACTAGTTACTTTTGTTCAAAAAGGGATGTAGTCACTATGCGGAACATTGACAGTTCACAAAAAGTGCAGGGGTATATGGAAATAGTTTTTCTTTGACATCAAATCACAGATAAGTCACTTAGTTAGCAAAGTAATACTTAAAAGAGACAAAAAGAAGCGTTGAAGGAATACAAAAACAATCACTCGATATAAAAAGAATAGCTGGAGGACTCTCTTCAAACTTGATTAAGATCGAAATGCGTGGAAAGATGGGAGAGGGTTATGTCAAGGGGTGGACGCCTATGAGCTGTGTTATGGTCTAAGCTGGCGTTAGAACAGGCACGCGTTTGGAGACCAACGGTACTACGAAAAGCCTCCGATTAGCTCAGAGCTAACTCCGCGTTAGGAGGGGGGTCACCAATTTTCGACAGTTCGGCTAAATAATAATACCAATCCAAACACGTCAATTGTCGGTAAGTACCTGTGAAAATTTTGCCGGGATCACTGCAAGAGTCAACTGACTCGTTCGTTCTCCCTCAGCACTTGCAGTTGCTGCGAGGCGGCTCTTGGTAGTAGCAAGGTGTAGGGTTCCTACTCAATTTAATCTTCTGATTACTTAAGCACAAATACAAACGCACACATGTTTTGCAGGCAGATCCCTTACATTAACAGCCCTAGCTCAACTAACTCCTCTGAAGAGCGCTATTGTCATTTTACGAGCGCTGACGTTATACAAAATTGCTTGAAGATAGATAGATAAACATTCGCGGCACTACATGGCACCGAGGCGTTCCGGGGACCATGGGTGTGTCGAACCGCGGCGAAAATTGCGCTGTATAAACAAACATGCTTTACAGGTACCTGCTGGTAAGTTCGCGTGGATGGGACGAAACTGAGCTGATTCTTGCATCATTGAAGCACCAGCAGTAGGAAGGTTATGTAGCTTGAAGAAGCAGCTTTATAGCGACTCATCGTGGTTACAACGTAAGTCGTTGAACGTTGCAATCATATAATGGTACTTTGGTTGCGAACCGTGGGAAAGTGTTCGTATATGGCGCGCTAACAAAGTTCCATTAAAGACACACGTATGGCACTGTGCAGAATTTTAAGTCGGGATACGTTGCTAACTCACACAGCTCCCGGGGAAATCGACACACACAAAGCCGTGCGCCTAAGGATTCGATAATTCAAAAATGAATGCGTCGCGTGCATCCAACACAAAGGAAGAATGGTTGCTTACGAGATTTGCGTAATCCGCCGACGTATTTAGCATCAGCGATACAGGAAAGCGACCAAACGGAACGATAATATCTGGAATACCTGGACAAAGAAGGAACACAGATTTCGCCTGTTTGGAATCGAGCACCTGCCTGAATTCAGTCAAGTTGTTACGTGCTTGTGTTGTTTGATTTATGTACTTTGGTCATATTAAAGTTTTCCATGTCATAAACATTTACCGCTTCAGTGTTGAAAAATTGAGACGTAATTAAAAATCTTCAGCAGACGATAATTTTAAGCCATGTTTTTCCTATGCTGTATTTATTTAGAGCGCCTTTTGCGTATTTCCAGACATGTTTTGGGGCCGCTAGAATTTGCCCGTCGTACGTAATTAGGTAATTACGAATATCTTTGTTGTGTATTGGTATGTGACGTCACTTTGTAGGTAGTTATGAGAATTTCCTGTAATTAGCAGTTCTTTACTTTAACGTTGTACTTTGATTGTTAAGTTAAAAAACATGTCGACGTATAAGTAAGTCGTCCCTTGGTGCACCGATTTCCCCCAACCGAGGGATAAGCCCTTTTCTTGTTGAAATGCTTCCCACAACATCTTCAGCCTTGAACAGCAGCTAGCGTATAATAATTTGTCTAACAAAACTGTAGGTGCATCCATCCCCCTTTCACTGAACTGTCGGCTCACTATTATTTCTTGTTGCTGTGTCTTAACTCGATTTTATATTGTAACACACCTGAGCAATTACTTTCAATCATTCATTATCTTTTAGCCTCTCTTACCTTTCAGTGTCTTAACCATAAATCCATGTCAGCATATTGTAAAAATATGTTTTTGTAGAAGTACTTACGCTCAGCTTTAGTAAATACCCATATTTTCTTGTTTATTAAATAAAAAATAATATAATATAAGGATTTAAGAGACTCTCAATGCACGGCATGCCTTTTTATTGGATGTTTTCGCTGTCAAGTGTAGTGAAAGATGATCGTGTAGATTAGGAGATAGAAGTCTCGAAAGGACTTATAAATGAGGAAAAATGGACGACATAAAAATCCTCGCTTCGATAGGGTGTAAGAACAGAGAGGCAATTAATGCATAAGAATTCAATCTGTATGCAGATGAGGACAAAGAAAATTAAATAGTAAATAAAAAATAATCTAATGCATGGAAACTACCAGATCCTGCTTTTAGTGCTTCTATAAAGCGAGTTATGGACGCTTTCTTGCGAAGTACGCAATCAACGTAGTTCAGGGGTGTAGCTAGATTTTTCCTAAGTGCAGATTGATTAATAAATATTAAATTTGGCGAGTTACCAACTCGGGAACTTCGGTGTATCGGCTTCAGATCAGTGGCGATGTTACAGACGCGGTGAAGCTAATTAAACAGGGCTGTGTTGATCGCCGAGATTGACGGAGATAGAGATTATTAATCAGTTGTCTTAGTTTCCGACAATATCCGTTAAAATCATATTTAACAATTAATACCTCGCTGGAATCTAGTAAAGCTCCCGAGACGGGAAAACTGAACGAATATTTCCGGTCATACTGTCTCAGGCATAGCAGTAACTTCCGAGAAGTTTAATTAATCCCGCTATAGAGGATTGAAACGAAGGAACGGAGTGTCTCCTTCATTTTAATACGAAGGCCGCCGGCGCTGCTAGGAGATAAATCTGAAAAACGTGGAGGCGACGACACTTCCAGGTGATACATATTTGCGATTTATGAATTTATATTTTAATAAATCGCGAGGATAACAAATGCCCGAAACGGCCCCACCTTCATAACCTTAAATATTAATGGAAGCTGCACCGGTCCGCCTGATTTATGCCGTCCGAGTGTTTCTAAATTCGCTTGAATTGAGTTATGCCCAAATAAAAGTTGGGATTAGGTGTAAATCAGAGTCCCGATTAATTAATTTTCGCGTTTCAAACTTTGCGTGGTTTAATAAATCAATAATCGCGTCAAGTTTGTTACGCGGATGTCAGATGCAGTTGCTGTGAGTGGGTGCTGATAAACATGTTATTGAAAATCGCATATACAACTTCACAACTACACTTGACGAAGTTCACCTCGAGGCGTCTGGTAGAATTGAATTACGGGCTAATCAACTGACAGTGAGAGAAAACGAATCGGAACTTCATTACCCAGAATAAACAATCATACACAGCTTATCTGGCAGGTACACGAGCAAATAGAAAGAATGTTGGTAAAATATTTGTTTCGAACAGAATTAAAAAAGACCTTCGTTTTCGTAATAGTTTTCACTCTTGACTTTACCATCGCCCATAACATTTCCTTTAGGCGAACGTCTAACTCTACTGTATTGTTTTAAGCCATGGTGAGTAAAAATGCATGATCTGCGTGTGAATTACAGCCGCCTGTGTGCGAGTAATTTATCCAACGTGGTGATTTTTTTTATATAATGATTATTTACTGACAGTAATGTAATGGGTAGCAATGGCTTATTGTTTCATTTATTTACCACTTTCCTGCAGCTAATATTTATAATAAATAAATATTAACACCAGGCAGCCGGGTAGCGCAGATGGGTAAGCGCCAGGCTTGCATTAAGCAAGTCCTCGGTTCGAATTCCACGGGGGCCGGAATTTTTCCGCATCTTTGGCGAATGGAATCGGGCTCGGTGAGACCATTCACAGTTGGGCATCAAATTAACTATGCTTTACTCAGAACCACATATTTAATATATAGAGTAAAAGGTCAACACACCACTAAGACACACACCGCACACAATGGTTGCTGCGCAAGCACAAAAGGCGCGCTCAACTTTGTAACTCGAATCTGGGGGCAAATTGAGTATGTACCGCCAGACACAGGTAATTTGAATTGTGCTAGTTTATATCTTACTTTGTAAAAGCGATTCCGGTAACACGTCTCAGGAACCATTTATTGTGGTATGGTACCAAAACATAGTATACTTTAAGGTGGGTGACATGTCAAAATAGCCCCGTCAAAACAGCCCCGTCCTAATAGCCCCGACAAAAAGGCTCACACACAAAATAACCCTGCCAAAACATCCCTAGCGAAAATCACAATAATAGTTGTAAACACAAGACATGACCAAAGTTACTTTGCTTATTTATATACACATTGTATATAACCAATACCGGCTGGTGACTTACGCGACGCAGCGTGAGGATTTCAATGATAAAGTCTTAATATTCAGTTAGTTGCTTCCCTTATTATTTTAAAACGAAAGAATACTTACGTTTTTTAAAACAATACTGCATTTGTAGATACTATTCTTTAAAATTTTCCACTTTCCGGAACTGGAAAATGAAAGAAGTAGATTTTCACCTTTTACAAAAATTATAAAAAAGAAATAGGCAGTATTTACTATTTTATTATAGTAATACATGTTGTTTACAGATGCAATCATATAAAATACCCGTGTTATAGAAAACTACATTTGGTTATGAAATAACAACATAAAAAGATCAGTATATTAAGAATAATATTACTACAAAGTAGTTTTTATACTATTTTTAATTTTACCATTCTAAATTTCTAAATTATATGAGACACTACCGAGATAACCAATAACATTTAAATTACGATAATTTTCTACTACCATTTCTAATCTGCGATTAAGTCGGAGAGCACAAATCTATTTTGTCCGACTTATTCTAACGGGGCTGTTTTGACGAGGCTATTTTGGGTGGGGCTGTTTTGTTGGCACACCTTTAAGGTGCTAGTATAAATTCCGCAAGTCACATTAGCTTGAAATCATTACACTATATGGTGCAACTGATTAGCTATTACATACCTCGAAAGTACATTTCGTCAATCAAATATTTAATATTTACTAAATTACAAATTAGTTAATTAAACAGCACACAAATGATGTGGTGATACTGTTTAGCCTTGCAACATTACCTGGACAGAATACTATGTGTACAGTGAAACAATTCATACACTGACCAAATTGCTTATTCGATTAGGTAGAATTTTACTGATGTATTTGTTTAATCTAGTCGGAGTCAAAATTTATATAAACATTTAATACTAATCTATTTATTGGATCCTGCTATTTGGTTATGGCTTAAACTTATAATTATGTATGCATGGTGCTACATTTGAAATTTATTACTATTATTTGCATGTTTTTTTCTGTGTCTTTGACGTTAGTGGGAACTGTGGCTTTTAGACGGCACAGCTGGAGCGTTTCTTCTTTCCATTTAGGGTACATTTATAAATTTTGTTGGACTTGATACCCGTAGTAAATTTAGACTTCAGTCTACGACTCACCTCAAGAGCTAATATTCGTTACTTTCTACGATTATCCCCCACTCGCGAACAGAAATTTTATAGCACGAGATAGTAAAAAAATGAAATAAACATGAAGTAGTGAAGAAGAAATCGTGGAAGATCTACGACATTCTGCAATTGGTGGAAAAAAGTTTTAAGAACATAGAACAATATAATAGGACACGGAGAAGTATAAAATAAAAAGTAAGAGTGGTGAAGGAAAATATGCGAGAAAAAAATGTGTGGAAATAGAACTTCTCAAAGCGAAAAATGTTAGTTTCATCGTACACCGAAAAGTTAATAAATCCACTGGAAAGTGCAAACAAAACCCAGCAAGTAAATTTATAAATAATGAAGGAAATGTAGAATTGACAAGAACGAAATACCAGAACCACTTTAAATATAAGCAGAAAGTCCTAATAACGTAAATGCAGAAGTAAGAGCTATAATAAAGAAAATTAAGGTTGGAAAGACTCGAAGTTCAGATAATTTCCAAGCTGAATTCTTAAAACTTATTTACGACCGACGACGGAATCGAAATAGTGAATCTTATATACAACACTAGTACTGTTCCACACCAATGGCTTAAATCAGAGTTCATAACTAGGCAAAAGAAGTTTGGAGCTAAAATCCGCCTATTGAAAATATTTTTAAAAGTCATACACAGAATGTTCAAAACATGCGAAGGACATATAGATCTAAGAATATTAACAATAAATCAGGAACTGAATCAGAGATAACCGGTGTGAAAGTAGAAGGAGACACGGTTTTGTGTTGTCACCACTACCGTTTAATATTTTTACCTCGGACACATATTCAGAGAAACCTTAGAGAATGCACAAGAGGGAACTCCAGTAAACGGACAGCGTTTTCATTCGGCAACTGAAACTAGACTGTGGAACCATTAAAGAGTGGGACTACTAGCAAAAACTTAAATGCCGAATTCAAAAGATCTTTGAAATGTCATTAACGTCATTAGTCTTTAAAAGTCGGCATTTAATCATAATACAAACTGAGAATGTGTTTTACTTTACGGAATGGAGTCGTGGATATTGGCGAAAGTAACGATGCAAAAGATTGAATCCTTTGAGATGTGGCTTATAAAAGGATACGAAGGTTTTTATGGACGGACCATGCAGCTAACATCAAAATTCTGTCAAAGAAAATAGAAATCGAAGCATAAGAAAATTTTAAATATCACATCATGTGAAATATTTTGTAGAAAGGGAAGCTCTGGAAGAAGATGAATTTCATGACTGATAAACTTAAGACTCTAGTTTTCCACCGTCTGGAACATAGAGGCGCTTGAACAAGAAGAAGATTTTAAAAAGACAAGGATCGTCTTTTGCCTATGAATTAGCTAGCAGCTTCGTAGGAAAATTTTAATTATTGAGGATTGGTTTCAGACCTGATGATATTGTAAGGGTGATTAGCTCAACTTTGTATATCAATATTTGTTATGTTGTAATTAAATTTTAATCAATTTAATTGCCTTATTTATTTAATTTGGATATTCACAATTATTTTCTGCTAGCTCCTGTAGATACACTTGACTGAAAATCAGAGCGGATTCTTTTTATCTAGATTGCTTATTCTGAAATTTAATGTTCCAATTTTAATTATGACAATTCGAAACTTCTGTCAAATGGTAAGTCAAACTAGTTTTTGAAAATTCAATTACAAATACTTCATCGTTACATTTGTCATACTACAATCTCAAATAGTAAGTACTTCCTTAATTAAAATTAATTCACTTTAATCTATATTTTCTGTCAGTTCTTATTTAATACCTAGATTTATTTACCTTTTTTTAACTTAGCACTCTCCTCTGCTCAAACCAATTCTTCTAACTCTGCAACTCACACCAAAACTGCTCCACTCAAAGCCACGGTGAAGGCCTCAACTGCTAACCAAACTGCCAAAATGTCCAGAATCAGAATCCAAATTAGCCCCAGGAATCAGCACATACAGCTTCACCAAAGCACAGATCCAAATAGACCTCAGTCGTAGTTGCGTACTTTAATATTCAATCCAAATTACTCATTTGAAGTCCGTTACAGCTTAGCACCAAGAATCCTGACTAGAGACAAGCCACCAGGCATCACGTGACAATCCCCACAAACATGCTCACTCCGCCAACGACTTCCATGCGATCCTCTTCCCATGTAAATCGTTCCTTGTTATCCAATTCAATCGATGCAAATGTGAAATGTAATCTTACAATAAACTTAATTCAGTATTCCTTTCCATTTATTTGCTTTTGTAGATTATAACTGTTTTAGTTTGGTATTCTCATCACATTCTTTATCTTCCTCAATATAGTCTGCATACCTTCCATCCTTTTAACATTTTATATTTTATTCTTTGTATACTACGCCAATTTTATTTTAAATATTAACCGTTCTATTCACCAAACATGTTCCTAAAAACTTTTCTTTATTTATTAATTTCCAATTACAGAATTCGGTTAGATGATTTTCGTTTCAACATTTTCTCTATCAATAAAAACATCTTAGCGATCTAGCTTATTTTTTTAGTCCAACACACTATAAAAGCTTTATTATTTGATTAATACATACTATGTTCAATAGTATATTTCAAAAAATCTGGTGTGATACACCCACACAACTTCCTTTTACAGTGATCTTATAATTAGCCAAACATTTTATTTTTAATTTCTAAGCATTTGTCAAAAATTTAAAAAAAACAAATTCTGCAAAAACCGTACAAAATAGAGTGTTAGTTTAAGAGACAAATTTTCTCTAAAATTTTAAGCTGAATTCAAAAATGTAATAATATACCGGGTGTTCTGTTTAAAAGAGGAGTTAATAAAAAAAAAGGAAAAAGAACAAAAGAAACCCATTTTAGTGGTATTCAACTGCAAAATCAACAATCTCACATCAATACAAATTAAAAATTTAATAAAAATGTAAAGTTAAAAAAAATCGTTAGATCCGTTTTTGAAGAAATCGAAAAAACTGAAAAATTTCAAGCGTAAACACTATACTTCCGTCTACGCGATTTTCTTGAAAAGCTTGCTGTCACATCTAGATAGTAGATACACAAAACTTATACAGTGTGTCCCAGGATTGATGTTACAAGAGGTGAGATGGACTAAAAATTTTTGAATTTTATTTTAAGGTGCTGGGATTCGGTCCTGCTTGGTTTGAAAAGAATTTTAAGAATATTTTCAGTTTTTGAAAAACAAGTAGGCATTGGCAGGGAAGCGAAAACTATTTTATTTTCAGGTATTTTTAGACCATCTCACCTCTTGTAACATCAATCTCTGGGACACACTGTATATGAAGTTTCAACACCATACCTTTTTTCGTATTTGAGATATTCTGTTCACAGACTGATAGACAGACAGACAGACAGACCAATGAACAAAAACATGTTTTTTTGGGTTGAAGGGACTCTAAAACGTGAAACTCCATTTCGAATTTTTGGGGTGAATCCAATACTTCCTTTATAGTAAAAGGAAGTAAAAAGGGTAGTTTACCTGAAAAAAAATAGTTTTCGCTTCCCTGTCAAGGCCTACTTATTTTTCAAAAATTGGAAATATTCTTAAAATTCTTTTCAAACCAAGCAGGACCGAATCCCAGAATCTTAAAATAAAATTCAAAAATGTTTAGACCATCTCACCTCTTGTAACATCAATCCTGGGACACACTGTATATGAGTTTCAAGTTTCAACACCATACCTTTTTTAGTTATTGAGATATTCTATTCACAGACAGACAGACACACACACACAGACAGACACACGCACAGACAGACTGACAGACAGATCAATGAACAAAACATGTTTTTTTGGGTTCAGGGGACTCTAAAACGTGAAGATCTGTTGAAAACTCAATTTTGAATTTTTGGGGTGAAACCAATACTTCCTTTATCGTAAAAGGAAGTAAAAATTGATCAAAAACAGTGTCAAAATTTATTTTAAACAAATTTGGAACGTCCCAGAAAATTTGACTTGTAATTTACTTCATGCCGGTGAATTTATACTTTTCAATGGCCCAGTTTATTGCTGATCAGTTTATTGTTGTTGCTGTTGTTTTTTAGGTTTGCATAATAAGTTGTTGACCTTTGCATAGAACTTATTGTTCAAGCTATTTGATGTCATGTTCAACTTTGTCGGACATAATAGGTCTACATGACAACTTTATGTAACTATAAATCTAATCTCAATGGGTATTATTTCAACTATATGTAAGTACTAGTGAATCACCCGAGCTACACTTTGCTAATCAGACTATAAATATCTAGTGTACCTGTATAAAAAGTATTATACAGGTACACTATAAATATCTAGACTCCAGCGTCACCTACCGGGTCCATTGTTTGTAACAATATTTCTTTCCACGTATCTATATAATAAAAATCTGGTGTGATGCACTCACACAACTTCCTTTTACAGTGATCTTATAATTAGTCAAAAATTTCATTTTTAATTTTTAACCATTTGTTAAAAAATTTCAAAAATTACAAATTCTACAAAAACGGTACAAAATCGAGTGTTAGTTGAAGAGACAAATTTTCTCTAGAATTTTAAGGTGAATTCAAAAATGTAATAATATACCGGGTGTTTTATTTAAAATAGGAGTTAATAAAAAAAATAGAAAAAAAAACAAAAGAAACCCACTTTAGAAGTATTCAACTGGAAAATCACCTATCTCACATCAATACACATTAAAAATATAAGAAAAGTGTAAAATTTAAAAAAAATCGTTAAAGCCGTTTTTGAAAAAATCGAAAAAAACTGAAAAATCACAAGAGTAAACACCTACTTCCGGTTATGCGATTTTCTTCAAAAGCTTGCTGTCTCATCTACATAGTACACAAAACTTATATATGAAGTTTCAATGCCATACCTCTTTTCGTTTTTGAGATATTCTGTTCACAGACACACACACAGACAGACAGACACACAGACAGACAGACAGACCAATGAAAAAAAATATGTTTTTTGGGTTCAGGGGACTCTAAAACGTGAAGATCTGTTGAAAACTCAATTTCGAATTTTTGGGGTGAATCCAATACTTCCTTTATAGTAGTAAAAGGAAGTA
>CALNHX010007936.1:0-31751 GCA_940337035.1 Agriotes lineatus | reverse complement strand
CGGTAACTTTTTCCTCGCATAGGAGTAGTGTAAGACTACTGTATAATATCATGTTCACTTCAATACATAAGTATAAGCAATGATATCGATCTATAACCCTTGGCCGGAGGGGGTCAGGGGACATACGTAGTATGTATAGTATACATAGATATGTTGAAAAATAAAAGTTATGAGGCAAAAACCTACATTTTTCTAGTTTTTTTTACATTTTGAGAAATTTGTTCCATTTTTCAACTGCTGTATCTCGGTAAGTATTGGGCCAACAAATAATTTTGATTAATTAAAATTGAAGGAAATCTAATGCTCTACAACTTTGTATAACAATATTTTTCTCGAAAAACGTATGGTTCAGAAAATATAAGCAAAAAACCGAAAAAAGTCCTAAAATTTCGAGGTTTTTCGGCCCTCCCCGAGTTAGCACAGGGTCCTCATCCCCAAACAATATCCCAAGATTTCATTAACTTGGGAATTGTGTCCAGCTAGAAAGTACCTGCCGACCGGACTAGTAAACCAAATTGATAAATAATTCTGTATTGCTTTTATCTCATTAAGTAAAACGTTTAGATTAGAATTTGACTTTATTGCCGTAGTGTCATCTGCAAACAGCGCTAGGTATGTCGATTTTTGGTGATCCATTGTGCAGATTGTTGATGAAAATTAAAAATAACACGGGACCCAATATTGAGCCCTGCGGGACTCCCTGAAGAATATTTTTCTCCGTGGATTTGAAGCCATTACATCATGTGAATTGCTTTCGGTTATCTAGATATGAACTAATCATATTCAAGCTTTCTTGCTGGAAACCGTAATATCACAAATTATTAATTAAGGTTGCATGACAAACACAATCAAAGGCCTTTTGCAGATCGCACGCTAGAGCTGCACTATATTCATTACTTTCAAAAGCTTGAACAATTGGTTCAATTATATGATCAACTGCTAAAGAGGTAGATTTATTAACTCTAAACCCAAACTGGTTTCTAAAAAACAGATCATGATATTCGAAGAAATCGTAAATTTGTTTTTTCAAGACGGATTCCAGCATTTTCGATAAAACCGGTAAAAGTGAAGTTGGCCTCAAACTTGAAATCATATCTGAATTACCGATTTTAGGAATAGGTATGATATTAGCGATGTTAAATATATCTGGGAAACCACTTGACCGAAATGGCTCGTTGATCAAATTAGTTAATGGCGATATGGTTACATCTATAATTTTTCTTAATAACCCAACATTCATGTCGTACATATCACGGCTGGTGCTGTTTTTCAGGCTGTTAACTGTTTCTCTAATTTGTGCAATACTAACGGAGGCCTAATGTATGTACATTTATCATTTATATAACTCTGTGTAAGACTATTGTATAATATCATGTTCACTTAAATACATAAGTACAAGCAATGATATCGATCTATAACCCTTGGCCGGAGGGGGTCAGGGGACATACATAGTATGTATGGTATACATAGATATGTTGAAAAATAAAAGTTATGAGGCAAAAACCTGCATTTTTCTAGTTATTTTTACATTTTGAGAAATTTGTTCCATCTTTCAACTGCTGTATCTCGGTAAGTATTGGGTCAACAAATAATTTTGAAATGTAATGCTCTACAACTTTGTATAACAATATTTTTCTCGAAAAACGTATGGTTCAGAAGATATAAGCAAAAAACCGAAAAAAAGTCCGAAAATTTCGAGGTTTTTCGGCCCTCCCCGAGTTAGCACAGGGTCCTCGAGGTCGAAAACTCAGATTCCACACCCCGTACCATCCCCAAACAATATCCCAAAATTTCATTAACTTGGGAATTGTGTCCAGCTAGAAAGTACCTGCCGACCGGACTATTAGTTGTGTTAATACAAAAGGTTTTTATTTTATTTTTGTCGGGTGCATAATTATTTATTTATTTATGAACTAGATTTCATTCTAAAAGAGGCTCCCACAAGAAATATGGCGGATGTAAAAGTTCAGATTCCTTAAAATTTAGACCTAATGAACAATTTTCCCATTAATAAGCTCCAAATTACGTAAACTGAAGACCTAAAATGGTCGTTTAACCCTAAATAGGTTTATTCGACTTTTAGGTTACATTTTTAAAGTGAGGTTATGTATGTACATGTAAACCATATATGTATTACTTACTATATTGCTAGTAGGGCCTGGGAACGGCCGAAAACATGCGCATGCCTGAGAATTCGAACTCCGCCTTTAGAAGCGAATTTTAAACTTGACCGTGAGGTTCACTTTCCCACCGCGCGGACGACGCGCTTGCGCACAGCACACCAAATACATCGAAGAGTTGGTTGTCTGTCTCACTTATGTTGTGACCTCCCCACTCATAGTCGCTAGCAATATAGTATATATTAAATATATGATCTAATTCATGCTGCTGATGATAAAATTGATTTTACAGATTTAACGGTTGTAGGGGTGAATGTTGGATTCGTACGTTTTATTCTGCTGTAATAATCTGTAGTTAGTCGATATGGTTTAACCGTACTATTACACTTTTGGAACACGACTCTTCTGACAACATGTCTACCACGAAATTGTAAATCATCAACGCAACGTTATTGACGGTGTTCGACCCTTGTAAAGACATAAAGAAGTAATTTCAACTAAGAGGTAATTTACTAAATGTTATTGGTTAGGTAAATTAACTTTGAAGTCACATTTGTTAGGCATTGTGACCATTAAGTCTAGAAAGTATAACAGGTAATCATTTATGTTAAAATTACGTAAAATAGGAATTACGTTTGTTTAATAAGTTTATCATTGACTTATATTTGACTTCAAAGTACAGTCAAAATTCGGAACACTTTTACGTCAAAATTGAGTGAATTGTCCTTATTCTATTACTAAGCCAAAAACTTTGACCATGAAATCAGTATTTAGGACACAATTACGTATTATTTCCTTACTGACTAACCCCAAAGTCTCTCCAACTTTTTGGTTAGATTTTAAGGAATTATGACGACATATTTTCTTACAGAATTACCTCAATGGCGCTTAGATTTATAGTCATTTTTTATAGAAAAATTACGTAAATACTACTACAAAAAACTATAGTAATTGGCAAATATGCGCTATAGGTTAAAAGTAGAAGTTGAAATTACGTACTTTTGACTAAATTAAGTTATCTTGGCTTTAATCTGGCAAAAGTAACTTGTTTTTGTGCTTGGTGTGGTGGTAATAAGAATTGAAAAAGATAACTTTAACAGCCTTGTACAGGAAAAGTAAATTGAAGAGAAAATTACGTCTTCAGGTCTATAATCAAAATTCACGAATTAATCTGAAGATTTATTGTTAACTCTAGGACACCCTGTGTATAGGTAACCTACTGAAAATATTTATGAAGTTCTGTTGAAGTAGCGTTGGTGTATGGCAAAACTTTAATTCCGATTTCGTATCAAATTCCACAAGTATTTCACCGATTTCGCCTCCTTGACTTCATCTTCTTCGGTCGAAACCGTCTTATAATCGATCGCCGTCAACCCATTTCTTTCTCTTTGTAGGACCAAGATCAAGCGAGCCCGGAAATCGCCCAAAATATAGCCCAAATTTGCTGGTCTAGCCGCCGTTAACCTGAAATCTTTGCTCGTTTCTGGAGTTCAGCTGTCTTGTCTCCCGTAAACTCCAAAAAGTAGTCCCAAAAGCACAATATTTTGAAAGAAATCGCCCAAAACTAGGTAGCGGCAACATAAACAAGACGATGTAGTAGTAGCAAGTAGCAATGTATTATGATCACAGATAATAAATTGTATACAGTGCCAGCACAATGTACATATGATTATTTAAGAAATATACATAAATATGAGGTGCACAGCAAAACACATAAACTCAAATGATATTGCTAGCAAGTTTGCAGTTATAATATTCTATAATCTATAAAGACAGACTGACTACGTTAAAATTACAACAAATAAACAAATTAAAAGTGTTGCGGAGACTAACAATACGCTCCGAGGCTCCGAGAATAAAAATTATTAAAGAGTCAGTTTATGTGATCGAATAGGACCTGAACAATCCATTGAGATTGTTAAACAAACTACAATTGACGGCAAGTGTTCGATGGCTACTGTAAAACCCACGCGATTCTAAAGTAGCCCAGGCAGGACTTGCTGGCAACACAGTGCTGGAAAAGCACGTTACTAGAGTACTAAATGGGCATAGAAAATCTCGGGAATGTGTGACGGACTTCGCCCAAGCACACAGTAGCACTGTAAACCAGTTCAAAATTCAGTTTGACAGAATATTTAACCAGTCAAACTCTCACACTCTTATTATTGTGCAAGAAGTTATCTACATATAACCCAATAATATAGAAGTACTTATAGTATTAATACTGATTAGTTTTTTCGTAGTGATCTCAACCAATCAGAAGGCTGGATTTAGTTAAGTTATGTTGCATAATTTCGATTATACAAAATCGATTATACTAGGGTAACTTCACTAGGCGACGCAATACATAACTTTTGTTAACTTGATGTTGTTTTCATGAAGATAACTTTCAGCTAAGTTACTACAAACAAATCGAGCTGCCAATAAAATATTTATTTGTTCTTAATATTAAAACTTCCCAGCGGGGTTGCTAGTTCCCAACTGGGCGTCTTCCCGGGTGGCGGATAGGGGTACACTCCCTAGATATAGCGGGTAACGGGAAAATAAAATACCCGGGGCGGACCAAAACTGGCAAAAAGAGGCAACTTTCAAATTATGAATTTAATGGCTCCTACATATCTTTCGGGACTAGTGGAGGGCAGTAGTACCCACTAGTACCACAGGAGGGCGGAAAAGAAATGATCTTGGTTCGGCCTGCTAGTGGACTACTTCAGGCGAGAATATAGTATTTAAAACGGCTGGAGTACTGCGGTGTAGAAAGCCATGGAAAATTACTACACTATTTCCCTAGAGCATTATGGATATGAATAGATATAGTTAATGTGAAACATGATATACAAGGCGACCCGGATATCATCCGGCGCTTCTTTGCGTCCAGGGCAGGGAGTGTGAAATGGGCTACTGGGCATTTGGGCGTGGACCACTGGGCACCAAATGCGAAATATGCTACCAGTAGGAAAAACCATTTAAATGAGCGTACTGTGACACGTATGGGTACTTGGAATGTATGAGGGCTGCTACAAACTGAGAAACTGGACATTGTTAGCAGAGAACTTATGAGATACAACATCCTAATTGCTGGCCTATCAGAAACACACTGGCGCGGCGTGGGAAAGGCCATTTCTAATCCTCAGATTATACGGTATACTTTTCTGGTACAAAAGACGAAAGTATAAATGGAGTAGTACTCCTAATATCCAACAACCTCAACAAATGTGTAGTTGGATATGAACCTGTAAATGACAGAATCATAGCTATGAAGATTCAAGCAAAACCATGTACTCTGAATATAATTGAAGTATATGCACCGACAATGGATGCAACGGAAGATGAAATCGACAATTTCTATATCTGTCTAAAGTCGGTACTTGAAAAAATCCCAAATCGTGAAATATTAATAATAATGGGTGATCTAAACTCAAAAATTCTGAAGAAGATGACCATATACGTGACGTAATTGGAAAACGTACCAGATATGGTGAAAAACTTATACAATTCTGCATAGAGAATCAGATAACTATTGTAAATACGCTATTTCATCAACACATACGACGACTGTACACGTGGACATTAGAGATGGGCGCGTGAGTGAGTTTTCACTCACGTCACGTAAGTTTCACGCTTGCTTTAAACGCTCACGTTCATGCACGTTCACGCTCACGTTTGCTCACGTTCACGGCGTGACACGCCACTCACGAGGTGACAAGCAGTTTTTATTTCAAAATCTAAATTCAGATAGAAGAGAATGTTCAAATTTAAAACCAATGAAAAAAACCCTAAACAGAACTAAAAATATGTTTTGCACGTGACATAATTTAGGTGATATGTTGCAATCAAAATAGTTGACACAAAAAGAAATAAATGAAAATTGACTGCAATAACTTACGACAAGTGATAAATACTGATTTCTCGCAAATACATTTCTTGCAGCTGTCTTCAAAGACCAAAAGTTGTCGTTGGAGTTGACGTTTCCCTTATTGGTATGAGTGCAGAAGGTATATGTTGCTAGGCAACACTTTTAATTGAAAGGTTTAAAAGTACTTTTACGTACAAAGATCAAAATTTTTAGAGTGAAGGCGGGTATACAGAACAAAACATTACTTGTATTAGAATAATAATTTTATCTACATATTTACACAATAAATTGGTTTAAAAATAAAACGTAATCAACATTTTCAGTGTTAAGTCGGGGCACCCTGCAGTTTTTTATTCGTTACTAAATATTTAACGTGAAATTAACGTGAAACGTGAATCACGCCTTGGAAATTTTCACTCACGTTCACGTCACCATTTTCAAATATTAGTCACGTTGACGACGTGACACGCCGTGACTCGGCGTGACAAGACTGTTTTCACGTCACGCGCCCATCCCTAGTGGACATCACCCCATAGAAAAACTAAAAATGAAATAGATTTCATTATGATAAAAACCAGATAACGGACATCTATAATGGGTGCAAAAACACTACCAGGTGCCATTTGTGGCTCCAACCACCGATTGCTCTCTTTCAACTTCCGAATAAAGCTAAGCTTCTGTAGAAGACACTCTATCAGAACAAAACTTCCACCTATTACCGACACAAGTACATTTACTGAGAATTTAGAACAACAACTAAAAAACCAACAAATTAGAAAACACCGCCACATCCAATGATATGTATGCAAAAAACACTATAGTACAAGCAGCCACCAACTCTCAGAGTAAACAGATATTTAAAAAGCGTCAATCGTGGATCACATACAACACTATGAGAAATATAGAAAAAAGAAGAAGACTTTGTGCCACAGGACTAAACACAGAAGAAAAAATATCGGAATACAGGACACTAACAAAAGACACAAAAATTATGTAGACGGGACAAAAACGCATACCTGAACTCAGTATGTACTGATATGCAGAAACATGCTGAATCTTTAAATACCAGGGAAATCTCTCAAAAAATTAGAGAAATAACAAAAACTTTTAAAGCTAGTACGTGGTCCATTAAGGATGAAAATGG
The DNA here is from genome assembly GCA_940337035.1 of Agriotes lineatus. Lineage (NCBI taxonomy): Eukaryota > Metazoa > Arthropoda > Insecta > Coleoptera > Elateridae > Agriotes > Agriotes lineatus. Next base: position 24,631 of record CALNHX010007936.1, on the reverse strand, counting down.
AGTGACAGTGATCGAACTCGACAAGATAATTGAAACATGACGTCGATATTGCGAAAATCTTTATAGCTATGAAAATCAAAATCAAAGCCAAAATCTGGCTGATAATACAGGAATTAAATTCAATAACGGACCAGACATTCTAATAGATGAAGTACGGCACGCCATAGCCAAACTAGCATCTCACAAAGCTCCGGGAATAGATGCAATTTCGGCAGAAACTCTCAAAGCAGAGTCAGAAAACTACCTTAAAATTATGCACAATACATGTCAAAAGATCTGGCTCTCAATGGAATGGCCTAGTAAATGGACAACCTCTATAATAATTCCATTACACAAAAAAGATCCTACTAATAACTGCGATAATTTTCGGATGCTGGCGCTAATACCTCATACCAGTAAGAGTATGCTATATATTATTCATTCTCAACTGCAGAACTTTATAGCTAGACAAATTTCACCTGAGCAGGCAGGGTTTGTGAAAGGCAGAGGAACGAGGGAGCAGATTTTAAATCTGCGACAACTGATTGAAAAGGCTAGAGAGTATTATATACCAATGTACCTATGCTTTGTAGATTATTCTACAGCTTTTGATAACCTAAAGTGGGATTTATTGTGGTCTATCATGGTGAAGATGGGAGTCCCAAGACATATAGTAAATATAATAAAAAATCTCTATTGCAACAGCGCTGCTGTAACAAGAATTAAAAACACGTATTCCTCTGAATGCAAAATTGAGAAAGAGGTGAGACAGGGTTGTATCTTGTCCCCTGTCCTATTTAACATATATAGCGAGTATATTATGAGGAAAGTTCTGGAGGATTGGAATGGAGGCATCACTATTGGCGGTAGAAAGATCTCAAATTTGCGCTACGCTGATGATATTGTGCTGGTTGCAAAAACGCAGGATGAGTTAGTAACTGTAATACAAAGAGTAGACGAAGTAAGTGCGGAATATGGCTTAACCATCAACGCAACCAAAACAAAAGTCATGATAGTTGACCGGGAAAATGAAAATAACCCTACACCTCGCCAAGTTATAGACTGTGAAGTTGTCAATAAATTTATCTATTTAGGATCTCTCATCTCAAGCGATGAAAATTGCGAACATAAATACGCTGCAGAATACAACTTGCTAAAACAGCCATGACACAGTTAACCCCAATATGGAAAAACTCCAATGTAACACGACACACGAAGATCAATATCGTACAGACATTGGTTCTACCCGTGTTTCAATACGCTTCAGAAACCTGGACTATCCGTATAGCTGACCGACGAAGGATAGACGCTTTTGAAATGTGGATCTGGCGGAGAATGCTCCGTATACCATGGACAGCACGCAGAACCAATGTATCTATTCCAAATGAACTTAAAGCAAAACAGAGATTATCATCTGTTATATACAGTAGAATACTTACATTCTTTGGACATATCACACGCGGAGAGAATTTGAAAAAACGTCTAGTACAAGGAAAGCCCGATGGAAAACGTAGACGTGGCAGGTCACCAACTAGATAACTAAGTGGATAGACACGGTAGAATCGGTATTGCAAGTTAATGTTGAGCAAGCCGTCAGATGCACTGCTAATAGACAAAAATGGCGTAAAGCAGTAAGAAGATCAACTGCAAACAAATAAAATAATCCCTAATCACCACCCATCTGACAAGAGGGAAGTACTTTAGAAGAAGGAATACTAAAACTTACTCAAAAAATAATCAAATCAAATACAGTGCTTACTTAGAACAGGCTATACGTCTCAAACTACCTGCAGAATAACAAATCGTGTCAGTTAAACAGAATAATTCTCCCACTGCGCGGTCGGATTATTTTTCCGGTCAAACTGACAATCTTTTATTACTGTGCAACAAGTTATCGACATATACCCCGATGATATCGAAGTACTTATAGTGTTACTACTGATAGTACAATACACAACTTTACGTAGGTTTTTTCGTTGAGATTCAATGGTACAAATAGGTCGACGAACGCTATAGCACGGCAGAAAAAAGACAAGGTAAACTTCAATTATTTCAGAAAATCTGGCATCAAAATAAGGGATCAACTTTCGAATGCTGCAAAAACCTCTCATTTAAGCAGGAGGGACTCGAATCACGACTGCTTTAATTATAGGCCAAACACGTCACCTGTAGATTCTATGTGCTTGAAGATCTAGGCCCCACACTAACAGCTGAAAGGTAACGCCCAAGGTACTGCACTAGTTATTTTCTATACAAGTGGGATAAGAGATTGATTAATATACATGTGTATAAGCATACAAGTAATAATAAGGTCGTTGGAGTAGCTAGATAAGCGTGTAAGTGAATGAGAATTGAGACATGCTTTTATCAGACCTGTAGGCATAAGCTAATTTTAAGGGGTGCTCATGAGATTTGGAGCCATGTTGTTTTTATTAAAAACTGAAATACACCCTTTATATGGGCCATCTCCCCCTTTCCGGCCGTCTCCCTGCATTCAACGGTTCAACACTGAACGCGCAGAAAGCGAATTTGTATCAGGCGGTCAACATCGGTTTCCACGCTATTTTTCATCGAAACTCTTCAAGTACTAACAAATGAATAAACGTCTTGAGGTCGTCAATGAATCTTTACCAATTAACGACAAGTGTATCCAGGTATTCAACTGAGATTCTTAAACTCAAGTAATACATAATTTTTTGAAAGAAACGCTGAAATCACGTCCAGGTAGCAGTAACAAATAATAACACCAAAATGTTAGTATTACAGTAGATAATCACAAATTAAAACGGGATTTAGTACTAATTTCAAGTAACTATTAGTAAAAATATCAGGTAATTGTTGGCCAATTTAAGGTGCACCTCAACAGACTCGGCTTGCGAGAACAGTAGCTCACAAAACAGGTTAAACAGTGGTACAAATACAAACTATAACGGTTTAAAACCAAATGCGGTGGCAATCAACATCCGCTCCGTGGTTGGATAATCATCACTCGGGTACGTAGTTCGTGAAGCGAACTGTACATAGCGGCCGGAATCCTAAAATCTGACTGAATCCGGTAGCAATCCGGTGAAGTCTCTGCACCGATTCGCTGTTCGCAGCATTCAATATCTTAATTTAAAAAGGAACACAAAAATTGATTCTAGTTTCCTTTTTGAGCACCTTCTGCCCGCTACGGGAGCTCACGCAAATGGCCAAAATGATGGGAGCGATAGACTGTCAAGCATTCGAAGGTCGGAATTGCAGGTTTTACATTTAAACCCGTCAAGAGCGACGTGCGCAACGGCGAGGATTGCAATTTTTGGGAAGCCCCGAACCTACGATTTTCATGGGCTTCGGACAGGCTGTTAAAGAAAGAGAAGAAGTTAAGATAGAATTATGGATTCTTTCGCTAAAACACGGCGCGAACACTTACGCCGGATGAATTTCGGCCACGTGTAGATAAAGATTGGTAAAGCGCTTTCAAATGCACTAACTCGGCGTGAGAAAATAGCTCTCAATACAACTGCCAGAGTTGCATCGTCTGCATATTTGGCGATGGCCAAAAAGCATAACTTGGTGCCCGCAAAAACCACTGGAAATTTTTTAAAGACGGTAAGCCAAAGTCACCATCACAGAGTCGGAAAGGAAACAGTTGCGCTGAGAACTAACATTTCGAAAGTCGCTGTCCGGCCGGAATCGAGAAATACAAAACTACAGAACTGCAAAATAATAGAGGCGCAATAGAAACGTAACAACCTGCTACACCAGATAAGTATGGGTTGTAAAGCGCCGTGTTGTTTGTAAACTTTGTTATCGAACCGAGGCCAAAGCGGCCATTCTTCTTCGTCTTCTTCCTCTTTTGCCTAGGATTTCTCCTGTTTGGCTTGGGCTTTTTATTCTACTGATAAAGATATCCAGCTCTCTGCCCACCGGGCAGGTTGAGAGGTCGTCCAGGCAGTCTGCTTCCAGGTGGTTTACAGTTCTTGCAGATTTTTGCAAGCCGGTTATCCTGCATTCTTTCTACATGGTTGTTCCATTCTTTCTTCCTGGTTTTTATCCATTTCACTACATCTTGCATACCGCAGTTTTATCTTATCTCTTCGTTTCTATTTCTATCTCTCAGCGGCCATGAGCAACCTAAATAAGATCTGGAAGGGCAAACACATAACAAAAGTCATGTAAATACACTTGCTTTTCCGATTGCAGTATATGGCGCTGAAACATGGACGATAGAAGCTGTAGACCTGGCAAAGATTGATGCGTTCGGGATGTCGATCTGGAGGCGACTCTTCAGGATTTCCTGGACAGCTCATAAAACAAACGCGTCCATACTGAGGAAACCTAGAATCCGAGATAGACTGTAAAAAAAATAAGACAGGAATCCTTAAATACTTAAATACTATTGTCTTGCTTTTGCAGTATATAATTATTGTGTTGGTATGGCGGATTGAATGATGGCATTGTGGGCTTGTGTACATTTGAAGTTTCATTACGTGAAGCATTTGGTTTGTTTAGTTTCTATATATATATGATATTATCTTTGTGACTTATTTCGCATACTTTTTACTTACTTTTACAATAAAGAAAGTATTGGATTCACCCCAAAAATTCGAAATTGAGTTTTCAACAGATCTTCACGTTTTAGAGTCCCTGAACCCAAAAAAAATTTTTTTTATTGGTCTGTCTGTGTGTCTGTGTATGTGTCTGTCTGTGAACAGGATATCTCAAAAACGAAGAGAGATATGGTATTGAAACTTCATATATAAGTTTTGTGTACTATGTAGATGCGACAGAAAGCTTTTGAAAAAAATGTGTTTACTCTTGTGATTTTTTAGTTTTTTTCGATTTTTTCAAAAACGGTTCTAACGATTTTTTCAAGCTTCACATTTTTATTACATTTTATTGATGTGAGATAGGTGATTTTCCAGTTGAATACTTCTAAAATGGGTTTCTTTTGTTTTTTTTTCTATTTTGTTTATTAACTCTTATTTTAAATAGAACACCCGGTATATTATTACATTTTTGAATTCAACTTAAAATTTTAGAGACAATTTGTCTCTTCAACTATTTTGTACCGTTTTTGTAGAATTTGTAATTTTTGAAAATTTTTGACAAATGCTTAAAAACTTAAACTGAAATTTTTAGCTAATTATAAGATCACTGTAAAAGGAAGTTGTGCACGTGTATCACACCAGATATTTTAACTTTTCCAAGATATATTTATTTACGTCGACTCTCTAAATACGGATGCCTGGGAACAGTTATATGGATTATTACAAACAACTGTCACATGACTGAAATCATTCAATGTGAACCAAGCATTTCTTGAAATCGACCAATGCCGAACTGATTATCTGATAAGCGCCCTTGTGCTGCTTATCAAGCGATAAACGCCCTAGTGCTAATTATCGACTCGGTAGATGGTGTCATAAGGAAAAATAGACATGCAAGAAGCACGTAATTTCAGTTTCTTAGCGTTATTAGATCACTTTTAAGTTATAATTTGTATAGGGGTATTGTGTAATAATCTTCAAAATAAAAAAGCGGGCAACACACATATAATTATGCCAGCGCCAAGAGTAATCGTGCTGGTTGCTCTTAGAAAACTGCCCTCGGAAAGCCATCGGACAGTTTTCAGTGCAACCAGCACTCGACCCTTGGTGTGTGCAAAATTGTCGGTAAGAATCTTTCGCCCTTGTTCTATTACTTTTGATTATACCATTCATAATGCACAAAATCCCTATTCAGGCTACGTATTAATAAGTGAAAACACCGTGGTGTTATCGTTTTGGTGTTTTAAATTTTGAGCTGTCAGCTGTCAATGTCATGCCATTTCTAACAAAGTTTTTAGGATACGCATTACACACATTTGTAGTGTAATTCCCTTATCGGTATTCATGGTATAATTTAATCGAATACTCACTCGACGACTTTAAGAATTGTCAAATACTTTTGCTTACAAACTCATCGGGTTGCTTTGTGGAAACAGCACTCGCCTTCGGTTCGTGTTTTTTCTAAGTAACCTGTTTCGTGGGAAAGCAGAAGTATTTTTAATAATTCACAGTCTTCTGGTGGTATTATTACTGGTAATTACTTATACAGAAGTAATTTCCTTTGGCCAAAATTCATAAAGTATTCTGTAGCTTCGCGTTATCAATTCGATTTATTTATTATAATTGTGGATTATCCAATCACTTATATGTTTTTTTATTACGCATTACCTTTGTCTATATTGAGATGGTATTTAGCCTCCACTCAACTCTAGTTGCAGTGCAAACAAATTATAAATCAAATCACAAAAGCACAGCAAAAGCACAGAGTTGGGATAATTCACACAACGGTAAAATTTCACATAAATTGTCAGCCTGTAATTACATTGGCAAAAATGGCCAGAAGCATTGAGATTATTAGAACATTTAGGCAAAGAAAGAAGCTCAATTTTCATAAGTTGGAATCATTGATGTAATTTTAGCATAATATAAAAGGTTTGTGCGACGTAAAGCTAAACCCCATTTGAATAAAACTGGCACAGAAAGATTCGAAATATGTTCAGTACAAAAGAAGCGTAGAAATTAAAGTAATTAACATGTGGACAATTTTATGCGCATTTTAAAATAAGAGGTAAGAATAAAAGGACCATAGATAGACTGTGCAGAATGCATAAATCAGGCAAACAATGAAATTACTACATGCTACAGCAAGATATGGGAATTGAGAAAGAGGAAGCAGCTTTGGTGGAAATTGCAGAAAATAAAATGTCAGAATATGAAACAAAAGTGATGTAAAAACTAATCAGTGTAGTGGCGGTTTGAAAATCATTGAAATTACAAACAAACTAAGTGGCACAATAAGACAGTGAAAAATCCGATATTCAAAGGACAATTATTTTAGTATTAAGGTTTTTGTAAACATTTATAATTTAAGTTTGATTTATTTGTAAAAGTAATGTTATTGTACTTGGTTGATTTCCTTGTTAAAATTGTTTAGATAGTGTTTTGTTTATAACAACCAGTATCGATGAACAACTGAATAAATTCTTGAATGACAGACCAGTTTTTGCTCTCCAAATAAATTAAAATTTTAAATAATAAACAGTAAAAAAAAAGAGTTATAAAAGATACCAGTGTGTTCAGAATTTTGGTCCAGTACCAGCACAAATAAAGGTAGCAATATCCACGTCCTAAAATTATTTTACTTCGGCTACCTCCTTCGGACAAGAACGGCAGCGACTTCAGTTTCCGATTCAGCCAGTTTGGAGTACCGCAGCGGTTCCTGAGCCTATGCGAGAGTTACCCGCCATTCAGCGAAGTGGGGACCACCAGCAGCAGCCATTCCATCGACAAGGGGGCCCTAGCTTCCACAGCAGGCACCAGAGAGGGTTCCGTGCAAGCGGGCCACGATCCTACAATTTAAGGTTAGTGTGTGCGAACAAATAACCGGAGCTAGAGGCTTGGAAAGTAGTACCATACCTAAAGCACAACTCAAAGAAGCGAATTCCATTGAATTTATTTCTCCATGAGCAACCAATTGTCCAGGAATTGTATTTTTTAATCGTCATTTGGAGGTTAGAAAAAACAAACGCACGTTAAGCGTCATTTCCAAACAAATTAATCGAAATTTTAACCTGAAACAAAAAAAACCAAGTGACGCCGTTTGAAGGCGCGAAAATTACAAACTTACCGGATAATTTGTTCATTAATTCCTTTGAAAACTTAAACAAAAACGCTAGCTGTACACATAGTTCGAAGTGTTTTGGCCAGTTAATTTGACAGACAAGGCAGCACCTACGCGCTGCAATCCAATTTCATTGCTACCAGTGGCGTGCTTTTATATTCAAATATTTTAACAAATCAAGGATCCCAAACCCGTGCGAGATTTGAGCTTCATGTTCAATTTTCACGAGCTAGCTAGTATAATAGGTACAGATGAGTGAAATTATTAATTTGAGGGCATATTAGCGTTTATAACATTCCTAAGTAGAACCCAGAAATGATAATAAATAATTTAATCAGCCAAAATTCGAATTTAAATGAAACTAAGTAATTGTAGTGACCGGATTTATTTGAAAATTACATATTTGGTCAGTAATAATAAAAATAGACCACGTTGTTACTACAAAAGTAAATGGCGGCCCAAAAACGTGGGGCGAATTGTTGATTAAGAATAATAATTAGCAGCAAAAGCAAATTGACGAAATTTGACGTGAGATTTCAGTTAATTAACAAGCAATAATTGGATAAATTTATTAGGTTTATCAACGAGTAGGGTAAATTGTATTGAATTGTGTCTTTGAAAAGCTTTGTTTGTGTGGGTGTTTTTTTTGTCGAGTGGGCAAGCGTTTTCGTTTTATTTATGAGTAACAAAGAACCAAGAAAAATGACTCGAAGACAAAAGAAGAGTGAATCAGAGAAGGAGGAAGAACAGCAAGAAGAGGTTGTACAAGCACAAGAGCCATCGACAGAACCGCAAATACAAGGCGATCAGGCGGAAACACAACCCCAAGTTTCAAAATTAGATATAGAATTAAGGGGAATTATAGAAGCATTATTTCAAAGAATGGAGGAAACAGCATAGAGTGTTAAGGGCATGGAAGATAAGGCTGAAGAACAAGAAATAAAACGAAGACAAGAAGCAGAACAAGCCCGAAAAGAAGCAGAGGAACGTGAGAAAAGATTGTTAGAAATGAGTAGAAAGGATGCAGAAAGAACAACACAGGAGTTAAAACAAGATGCGGGAGAGAGAGAAAAAAGGGCATACGACCACACCAATATGGTCGAGGGCTTAAAGCAAGCAATAATTAAATTGCAGGAGAAAAATAAAAAAGAGGTACAAGCGAAGATTGACGGGTTAGAAAAAAAACTAGAAGGATTCAAAGAAACAGTTAAGGAGGAAATACAGCAGGAAGTATTGCAGATAGTCGATGAAAGCTTGAAAAGGAAAGGAGAAGAGATAGAGAACAAGATGTTATAACTTGAAATTACGACACAGGGAAGGTTGGTACAACATCAAGAAGAAATGGAGCATGAACTAGGGAACTTTAAAAGGAATGTAGAGGAAAGATTTCAGAAAGCACATGCAGAACGAAACCAGAATGCGAGCCGGATTACCATGGTGGATAGTAGACTCACGAGGGAGCTACAAGGAATAAATGAGAGATTTGAGCAAACACATGAGTACCCTGCTAGCGTAGCACCTCCCAGCATCAGCATGGAATTTATTCCGAAATTTGAGGGCAGATACGGAGAGCTGCCAATGATTTTCTTGGCAAAGCTCGATGACGTTATTAGAACCGTAACGACTAAATGCCGAAGATTACAAGTGATTAATATGCCTATGAGAGGGAATGCAGAAGTCTGGCATAGCATTGTGAAATCCAAGTATGCAACTTATAATGAATTAGGGCGCTCTTTATTGAACAGTATTGGAGCAATTCCCATCAATCTCAAGTGAGGACAGAGTTAACGTCCGGAAAATACATCGACAAAGGAGGTTCTCAGGAGATGTGCGTCATGAACCGATTCAACAAGCCACAGTACCTAATTCCGAGGACGAAATAATTCAGCACCTGTCAAGACACTTCGAAGCAGAAATTACCAGAGTCGTAGCAGTACAGATAGGCAAAATTATAGTAAGATAAAATTGGGGGCTACTTTTGAAAACAAATTTAGGCCAAATAATAACAATTTCAACTACAAAAATTACAACCAACAAGACAGAAGAAATTATGGAAAGTATAACAGACCATACAACCAGAACCGGGGATACAACAATAATTGGGGCAATCAAAACCGGCATAACTATAATAGGGGGGACAATAGGAAGAACTATGAAGAGCTAATAGAGGAGCGTAACAAAAAAAGATGCCAAGAAATGGACCGAGCGCTGAATAAGGAGCCACCGTACATTAATACGATATGCACGGAGAGGAATACAAATATGAACAATTCCGAATATTTAAATAGGATCGAGATAGCCGAGGTGCACGAAGAGCCTTCGGGGAGTAAAAGGAAACCCCAATTTATGTAAAATTTGTATATAGTAGTTTTAAGTACATTGCCAACTTTGCCATCACTTGTGACAGAACGGGGGAATATTTATTGGAGGAAAATGAAGAAAATGTCACAAACTCATGTTTACCGTTTATTAAATTGAGAATTTTAGACCAGGAATACTATGCGGTAATTGATAGTGGAGCAATGGTTTCTTTAGTACAAGAAGAAGTTATAAATAATCATCTGAATATTTTACAAAGCAACATCATTAAAGTAAACAAAATCGATTTATTGTCCGCAACAAGGAAGAAAATTTCAACATCCAGTAAAGTGTTGGCAATCAAGATCAGCATAGATGGAAAAGAATTTGATGTCCGATTTTACATAGTAGTTGCCTTAAATGTACAATTTGTGATAGGTGTGGATATTATTCAGCAAGTTGGAATTAAAATAGATGGGATGCGAAAATGCATCCAGATAGATAATATAAAAAGGCCTTGGTCTAGTGAGGATCAGCAGCATAAAAGTTGTTGCCCAGCCAATAGAGCGGGAGACGATATGAATTGTTTCCCAGCCAATAGAGCGGGAGACGATATGATTTGTTGCCGAAGCCAGAGTGTCTGAGACGAAATGATTATAAATACTTATGCGATAATAGAAGGAATGCTGGATGATGAACAGATAGGGAGTGATTATCTACAATATAATGGCAGAATTATGGAAATCATAGCAAGGAATAAAGATATAGTAAAACAGAAGACCGGACAAGTAACGAAATATTGCCACAAGCTTGTTGTCAACGAATCATTGGGCTTTAAATCTAAGTCATATCCCATACCATTTGCACAGCGCGAGAAATTGAAACATGAGTTAAAACAAATGCTAGATGACGATGTGATTGAACCTTCAAAAACAAACTTCGTTAATCCAATGGTGGTGGTGAAGAAAAGTGATGGTAGTCTTAGGTTATGTCTGGATGCACGTAGGATTAATCAAATTACATGGTCACCCATATTTAGAAAGTGTTATTTAGAAGAGGTTAATTGTAAAACAAATGTTGTCCCACAATTAATAAATTAGGTTAATATAGGGAATAGGTTAGTTAGAATAGGAACTAGTTTAAATGTAATTAAAATCAAATTAGGATAGGAGAATGGTAGAAAATATCGGATTTGACTGATTAAATATAACAATTGAGTCACACAATGAAAATTTTATGACAATTAAAATAACAACGCATGATAAGCGACGTATGATGTGAAATGAAACGGATGCGTGGTGAATTTAATTTTTAAAAATTAGGGGAAAATTTGAGATGGTATTTAGCCTCCAATCAACTCTAGTTGCAGTGCAAACAAATTATAAATCAAATCACAAAAGCACAGAGTTGGGATAATTCACACAACTGTAAAATTTCACATAAATTATCAGCCCGTAATTACATTGGCAAAAATGGCCAGTAGCATTGAGATTATTAGAACATTTAGGCAAAGAAACAAGCTGAATTTTCATAAGTTGGAATCATGGATGTAATTTTAGCATAATATAAAAAGTTTGTGCGACGTAAAGCTAAACCCATTTGAATAAAACTGGCACAGAAAGATTCGAAATATGTTCAGTACAAAATAAGCGTAGAAATTAAAGTAATTAACATGTGGACAATTTTATGGGCATTTTAAAATAAGAGGTAAGAATAAAAGAACCATAGATAGACTATGCAGAATGCATAAATCAGGCAAACAAAGCTGCATGCTACAGCAAGATGTGGGAATTGAGAAAGAGGAAGCAGCTTTGGTGGAAATTGCAGAAAATAAAATGACAGGATGTGAAACAAAAGTGATTTGAAAACTAATCAGTGTAGTGGCGGTTTGAACAATCATTGAAATTAAAAACAAACTAAGTGGCACAATAAGACAGGGAAAAATCCGAAATTCAAAGCACAATTATTTTAGTATCAAGGTTTTTGTAAACATTTATAATTTAAGTTTGATTTATTTGTAAAAGTAATGTTATTGTACTTGGTTGATTTCCTTTGTTAAAATTGTTTAGATAGTGTTTTGTTTATAACGACCAGTATCGATGAACAACTGAATAAACTCTTTAATGAAGACCAGTTTTTGCTCTCCAAATAAATTAAAATTTTAAATAGTAAACAGTAAAATAGAGAGTTATAAAAGATACCAGTGTGTTCAGAATTTTGTCCAGTACCGGCACAAATGAAGGTAGCAATATCCACGTCCTAAAATTATTTTACTTCGGCTACCTCCTTCTGACAAGAACGGCGGCGACTTCAGTTTCCGATTCAGCCAGTTTGGAGTACCGCAGCGGTTCCTGAGCCTATGCGAGGGTTACCAGCCATTCAGCGAAGTGGGGACCACCAGCAGCAGCCATTCCATTGACCAGGAGGCCTTAGCTTCCACAGCAGGCACCAGAGAGGGTTCCGTGCAAGCGGCAACGATCCTACAATTTAAGGTTAGTGTGTGCGAACAAATAACCGGAGCTAGAGGCTTGGAAAGTAGTACCATACCTAAAGCACAACTCAAAGAAGCGAATTCCATTGAATTTATTTCTCCATGAGCAACCAATTGTCAAGGAATTGTATTTTTAATCGTCATTTGGAGGTTAGAAAAAACAAACGCACGTTAAGCGTCCTTTCCAAACAAATTAATCGAAATTTTAGCCTGAAACAAAAAAACCAAGTGACGCCGTTTGAAGGCGCGAAAATTACAAACTTACCGGATAATTTGTTCATTAATTCCTTTGAAAACTTAAACAAAAACGCTAGCTGTACGCATAGTTTGAAGTGTTTTGGCCAGTTAATTTAACAGACAAGGCAGCACCTGCGCTCTGCAATCCAATTTTATTGCCACCAGTGGCGTGCTTTTCATATTCAAATATGTTAACAAATCAAGGGTCCCAAACCCGTGCGAGATTTGAGTTTTATATCCAATTTTCACGAGCTAGCTAATATAATAGGTACAGATGAGTGAAGTATTAATTTGAGGGCATACTACCGTTTATAACATTCCTAAGTAGAACCCAGAAATGATAATAAATAATTTAATCAGCCAAAATTCGAATTTAAGTGAAACTAAGTAATGTGCAGTGACCGGATTTATTTAAAAATTACTTATTTGGTCAGTAATAATAAAAATACACCATGTTGTCATTACAATATATGCTTATTCATATACAAATTACATAACTAACGGATATTTTGATTGATGTATAATCGTAACTTTCGTATTATCTAAATTTAATATTGGTACAACATCCCGCATTTTTTTGGACTTACCTACTCATTAATTATTTATATTGGTTAGAAATAGTTGGTAGTTTTTTCTATACAGAGTGTATACAAATTGGTGCAAAAGCTTTAGGTAGCGATATTCCTTGTACAATTCTTAGTCGAAAATCTTAATACGAAAATGTTGGATTGGTCTTCATGAGCCCTCACGAGCTGTAGATAAAAACAATTGTTTTTTCAGGTAAAGTACCCCTTCTGTTTTAAATAACACAAAATGTTATCAGGAAGAGTTCTACTAAATGTAAAATTGTGATCTCATGCAAAATTTCATAAATATCTACTTACTTTTATGAAACCATGTTATCATAAAAGTACTTCATCTAATGCACATGCCGGGACACTTTTTTTACCTAATTTTCAAAATGCGAAAGCAAGTGCTGAGACTGACAATTCTAATTAAAAAATGTCATGAAAAGTCATTGTTTAGGTTTGAATAATGCCTTTTGATGACATTTATTAATTAGAATTGTCAGTGTCAGCCATTGTTTTCGCATTTTGTGGAATCTCCCCCATTTCCACTGAACTGCCGGAGCAGCAATAAAGAAATCTGATACTCTTTTCTTGTTATTACAAGATGTTTCTATAAAGTAAATCTAATCTTCAAAATTGTCGTTAATTTCAGTTAAATTTGAAATTGGTAATTTTGGATTGGACCTTAATGATGGAATTATACAGTTCCTCGATTTGTGATTGTACATCGCCAAATTTATCAATAATGTTTGATGTAGCTTATATATTGGTTATATTTTCAGACGATTTGAAACTTTCGAAGGCGCTTTGTTGGCAATTAACAGCAGCTTTTATACCATCTCTAGGCGTTTTTAAATATTTTATACTTCTGCGCGCCATTACGAGTTTAGTTATAAAAGCGGACAATTATAATCTCTAAATATGTCAGCTACCGCATCATCATCATCATTATCATCGTCTAACTATTCCATTTCTAGACATACGGCTCTTTGAGTGGTTTCCATTATAGTCTATTTGTAGCTGCTCCCATCCATCGTGTACCAGCTATTTTTACTAAGTCATCCCTCCATTGGGCTCTTGGTCTTCTTCGGCTTCTCTTCCCCGTACGTGGCCTCCATTCGGTTACCTTTCGGCTCCACCTACAGTTCTCTCGCCTCATAATATGCCCAGCCCACTGCCACTTCAGAGATGCTACTCGTTTTGCTACGTCTTCCACTCTTGTTTTGTTGCGAATATATTCGTTTGTATTTCTATCCTGTAGCCTTAGTCCTAGCATAGACCTCTCCATCTTTCTTGGCGTCACTTTTAGTTTTTCAATGTTTGTTTCTGTGAGTGACCAGGTCTCTGCCGCGTAAGTAAGAGTAGGCAACACGCATTGCTCCAATACTTTAGTTTTTAGATGTTGAGGTAGGTTTGCCTTGAAGACATTTCTCAACTTTTCGAATGCCGCCCAAGTCAATTTTATCCTTCTGCTCACTTCCGCTGTCTGAGGCTTTTCTGACATTGTTAGTGTCTGCCCCAAGGATATGTATTCTTCCACTAGATCTATTTGGTTGTTATCTATGTGGACTGGTCTGCCTTCTTCTGTGTTCGTCATTATCTTTGTCTTTGATAAGTTCATGTTCAGTCCAACCTTCCTTGAGGCGTCATGAAGTTGTAAGATCATTTGTTCTATAAAGTATAAGGATGATATCATCATTTGACAAGTATTCGCCGTTTATAATTACACCTTTTTCGTCCCAGTTTAGTGTCTTAAAGACGTCTTCCAGTAAATTAGTGAAGAGTTTTGGCGAAATTGGATCGAACTGTCTGAGGCCTCGTTCAATGCGTATTGGGTTTGTGCCTTCATATAAAGGGTGTTTTTTAGAGAGATACAACTTTAAATTGAAATAAAACACAGAAAGATGTTTTTAATATCCATGAAATTGGCTTTATCTGAAAGATAATTTTATGGCATTTATGTTTGAATATGAGTTCGGGCAAGTGACCGCCGCGATTGGCGTATACATGACGTAATCTAAAGGTCCAATTTTCACACACTCTTTTCGCAGTAAATCAGGCTGTATCTCATTTCAGCAATAACGTGTTGAATTTTGGCTTTCAAGTGCTCAATTGTTTCCGGTCTCTCATTTCAGCAATAACGTGTTGAATTTTTGCTTTCAAGTGCTCAATTGTTTCCGGTTTATCGGCATAGACATGCGACTTTACATATCCTCAAAGAAAATAATCTAACGGCGTCAAATCGCACGAAAGAGGTGGTCAGTTAATAGATCCACAAAATGGATCCACGAAATGGATCTGTTAACTGGCCACCTCTTTCGTGTGATTTGACGCCGTTAGATTATTTTTTTTGAGGATATGTAAAGTCGGATGTCTACGTCGATAAACCGGAAACAATTATTGAGCACTTGGAAGCCAACATTTGACGCGTTATTGCCGAAATACAGCCTGATTTACTGCGAAGGGTGTGTGAAAATTGGACCTCCAGATTACGTCATGTACACGCCAGCCGCGGCGGTCACATGCCCGAAATCATATTCAAACATAAATTCCATAAAATTATCTTTCAGATAAAGCCAATTTCATGGATATTAAACACATCTTTCTGTGTTTTATTTCAATTTAAAGTTGTATCCCTCTAAAAAAACACCCTTTATTTGTACCTTCATAGTGGAGTTTTCGTACATGCTGCTTATTAGTTTTATATATCTATAACCTATCCTGCCTCTTTTAAGTGAATTCGTTAGTGCCCATGTTTCTACAGTATCGAATACTTTTTGGTAGTCTATGAAGGCCATAAACATGACTAATGTCATGTTTCCATGATTTGTTTTATGGTGTGTATATGATCGATGGTGCTATAGCCCTGTCTAAATCCTGCTTGTTCGGAGGACTGGAATGCATCGAGTTTTGCTGTTATTCTGTTAATGATAATTATAGACATTAATTTGATGAGATGTGCTAGTAGTGATATAGGACGGTAGTTCTTTAGTTTCTTTTTGTTTCAATTCTTAAAGATCAGGATAACTCTAGCGTCTTTCCAAGAAGTCGGGACTTGGCCCAAGTCTAAGCAGAGGTTTAAAAGGTTTTCTAAGTGATTTAAAATAACGTGGTCCGCCATTTTGATCATTTCAATGATCACGCCATCTGGCCCTGCTGCCTTGCGGTTTTGCATCTGCTTAAGAGTTATCTTGATTTCGTATTTAGAAATGGGTGGTATATATTCTGTAAAATGTTTGTTTAGTCGTTCTCGTTTATCAGTTGGACTGCGACCCGTATGCTATACGAAAATGCGATTACAAGATTGTTATGAATTATAATTTTGATTGCACATAGGATGCAAGATATTACACACTATAATAATTGAGGTACCTACCGGGTAAAGGATAAGAATTGCAATTCGCAAGCAGTAACTTTGGCGTATGCATCAAAGTTGAATCAGGTGTGGACCATGGTGCAACAGATTCACGGTGTAATGGTTTACACTTCGACTCCTCGAAGATGAGCAAATGTTTGAGACATGCCTGCTTCACAGAGGAAATATAGAAAGACATAAGTTACTTAAACGATTCGTCATATCTTCAAACTGATTGTACATATTTTTCACTTTGCGTTTGTTAGCGTCCCTTCTTTTTAACTATCGTTTCGGAAAATATTTTTAAATATTGCAACGCTACGAGAGTATATTTGATGGCCCGCCAGCTAAACTCAGTAGAGAGGGTGTGCAGTTCTTTAAATGATATAATTACCATGAAGTGAGCGCCAACAAATATTCTCAGATAGGTCGAGAACTTACAACCTCAGTTTAATCGCAGCAGGCAATAACATACTATATGAAATACAAAAGGTAGCAGTAACGAAATCAGAAAATGAATAATATAATCATGTGCATTAAATTTAGTAGATAGCGCTGCATATAGTAACTAGTACAGAAATTCTATAATTTTTGAATGGGCGTTACTTACTGGAAAAATGCATCCCAAATTAACGTTATCATAGCAGTGATTAGCAAAATTCAATACACAATTTAATATTCAACTAGTAAAATTTACAATTACATATTAAGTACAGTTACAGTTTCTTTTATCGTGCTTGCGGTACAAATATCATTAACACAAATTATTAGGTTGCACTACTTATCTAAGCCTCACGCTTCTGCAGAAGGTGAAAACGAATAGCCCCCAAAAGGAAGCAAAGCTGCTGCTGCAGCAGAAAGCCGCCACCAAACGCCCTTAGCAAAGCCCTCAGGTTATCAGGCCCAAACTCGAACTAGAGGCTCCCATTGTACAGAGGGGCCCTCCGTAGTCGAATATATTGCAATGTTCTTCACTACAGTTCTTATATGTACTAAGAGTTAAGCCATTGAATCCACAAATCAAAGACCATGTGATGTAGTTGTTTCAGTTGAAAGAAGTATGCATGAAGTTTAAAATCGGCACAAATCAGGTACTCCATGGTTTGTGGATCCAAATCAAGTCACCCTACATGTCCCAACTCTTTCATATAGAGAGACTCTAGTTTCCACAACTCATGGGTGACATCTGTAGGGAAATTTTCAAGCAAGAAATCGCTGATGTTATGCATCCCGCAGGTCACGCTAAAAATACCGGACAAAATTCAACTAATATGTATTACGTTACTAAAATTCAGATTAATAATTTCACTTACCCTGTAAATACAAGTAATTAGCGAAAACAGCGAGCAGTCTTGTGATAATAAGCCGTCTTAAGGATGCGGACATATTTGTCCCAATAAATGCCTAAGACCCAAAACCCGTATACAAGCGAAGCTTCCGCACTATATTTCAAGATGGACAGAAGCTAAGAGCTAAAACTTTGAGCAGAGTCACGAAATTCTACCGAAAGGACTTTTTTTACAATAGAAAAACTGACAAAAACAAAAGAAATTGTTTGAAACAGCTGCCAGGTCTGCCAGTAAAACAGGTTATAACCTAATCGCTAAAGCTGCATCATTGTGTGATCGCATTCAAATAAAGGAGATTTTACACGGCCAAGAATTATGCACAAAATAAATTCTTATGTTAATTACGCTTTTTACACGTAATACGTTTTCTGTAAAACATTATTTTAAGTAACGTATAACTTTTACTTTACATCGTGAAAACGGCTTATCTCAAACAACACTGTTGCAATATTTTGTGTTAGAAATGTTAGATTATTCAGTACAGTTTAAATTACAAGCAAGTAGTTTTCATTGGTCACCAAGTTGAAGGAATTTTTGGGGTAAATAGTTTAACGGCAAAAAAATCAGTCAAGAAATCTCTAAGGGGTTTGCGATGGGTGGTAGTGACAAAGGTATATTTGTGACAGAATGTAAGAGGTGTCTAAATGTTGATGTAAATATTTAGAAAAATTAAACAGCAGTTACTATCAAGAAGACACCTAGATTTTCAATACCTATAAAATAATTGTAGTTGCTACTTGAGCAACAGTCAAATTACTACAACGTAAGCCTCTTCTGGACTTAAATTAATAATGATAATAACGTCACTGGATAAAATCGACATTACTCATTAAACAAATACCCGTATCGTAAAAAGAATCATTTATTTGGAATAAAGCCTATTCATTACAGCAGATCTTCAATTTTGATAACTCGTAGTTACTTTGCCAACCGTTGACGCTATGGTGTCTTTCAGTTTAACAGAAAAAATTTAGATAAAACATTTCTGTGCAGTAATATAGTTTTAAATAATGATAAGTTCGGGTAAAAGTAGTATTTCTTTCATTAAACCGCTGTACGACTTCCTTTATATTTTAACATTGCTACCACCTTACAGAAGTTCAGAAAAACAAAAAATTACAAGATATCAATGGCGAGCTGCTATAGCTATTTTTATTATGAGTTCTATTTACGTTATTTCAACCCCTCAAAAAGTATTACGGCTCAATTTACCTGCCACACTTGTTGCTATTGAACTGTTACTAGATGGTGTTATTACAGCATGGTTTGTAGTCACTATTTTTCTAACATCGTATAGAAACGTAGCAAAGTTCCAGATATTTGTAGAACTTTTTGTTAAAGTTGACGTCTTTTTCGAAAATAATCAAGTAACCAAAAAAGAACATCGTAGATTTTGGGCTCAGTTTTTAATTGTGCAGTGTCTGCTATTAACGATTATTGCTTTTGAAGCTGTTGTGTGGATACGATCTGTGGGAATCATAACGTATGGCTCCTTGTTGCAAAGGATGTTTTTGGCTTATTGTAATGCGTTTGTGGCAATGTTAATTTATAACTATACACAAGCTCTAAAAACACGTTTTATGCAACTACATAATTGCTTAAGGGAGACTGTCCAACACAGCTTATTTTGCTACAATAAACCTACAACAAAACTGGTTTTCGATAACTTAAAGAGTATCGAGGTAGACAGAGTTCTAAAACAGAAAAGTTGGAATAAATTCTTGGGGATCAAGGAAGTTTTATAGTAATTTGGTTGAACTTACTGAAACTTTTAATACCATATTTGGATGGTCGATACTCCTCCTCTACCTTATTGTCTTTGTGACTTTCTTAGAAACTGTCAATGCTTTAATATTACTATGGGAAGACCGCTTAAGGGAGTTACAGAAAGCAAAAATTGAAATAATTATATTTACTTCTATATGGTTTACGGTATCGCTGGTAAGTAGCAACAATTACGTTATAACTTGGGTTTTAAATAAAAATAAAATATGTATTTCCACCAAAAAGAATTTAAACCTTTAATTGGATGTGATAAGATTTAAAATTATTTGAAAATGTCACTGTCAATCAGGCCCTAAGCAGGTAAGTTTAATTTCAAAGGCTAGAATTATTTCTTGATTAGTAAACGGTACAACTGTTCGGTAGAAGTAGCTTACGTCGCGGCGTTAGTTATTAGACACCAAAAACATTTTAAAAAGAAGATATTGAGTTCACCCAATAACCAACCAACGCTTATTGAAGAGCTAGTTGCATAAACTGTACGAAGATTTGAGGACGTATCCTAGAAAGTTTTTTGGCTACCATAGAATGAGCGTCACAAGTTTTTGACGAACTATTAAAAATTATTCGACCCTCAATAAGCTACCAAAATACAAAATTCAAAAAACTGCGTCCCATGTGAGAAAAGACTATCTGTTACACTAACGTACCAATCTAGCAAAGAGGAACAATGTTCATTCACTGAATTTTGAATTTCTATTGGGAAAGAAAGATGTTTTCAACACAACATATACACAATATCTAAAAACCAGGGTGTTCAACCAATGTATGCTACCGGTTATGACTTACGCCGCATAAACATGGTCAGAAAAAACTAATAAAAGCTTAAAGAAATATGGAGCATGCAATGTTAGGTGTCAGAATACAAGATGAAATGCCTAACGAAAGGTGACAAGTGTTGAAGACTCCGCTCAATGCATTGCAATTTTGAAATGACAATGGGCGGGTCATGTTATGAGAAGGAAAGAAAATAGGTAAAGCAGGAGGGCAAGATGGAGAAATGACATCAAGAACATAACTGGGGAGCAAATAATGGAAAAGAATTGGAGAGCCGTATATCCAGAGATGGAGCACTTAAGCGCTGGCAATGATGATGATGATGATGATTAGAAATCTCAACAATACGTGAGTTGTGAGAGATACTTGCGACAAATTGTAAAACTACTTGCAACCATTATCTATGGCGAGAAAATCACAAAATGATTGGGTAATGTAAAGTATTGCAACCCTTAGGTTAGGGTCTGCAACCCTTTTGGTAGTCTTAGGGGTAGTTTTCCCTCTTAGACCACAAAGTTACGCTTCCTTGGAGGTTAACTCGATCGCTGAACCCTGCTCTTAATTTAGGGGTTGTAAAGCCTAATTTCAATAAAATAAAACGCCAAAGAATAATATAACACTATATTGAAAAACAAGTATCAATTCTGCCCAAATACAATGATCATTCGTCCAAACGGCTCTATGCTTAAATTGCTCTAGTTTCGTGGATAGAATTGATCGGAATTACGCTTAAAGTTTATGACATCAATTTACTTTGGAAGGAAAGAATAAACATAGCGGCAGCCCTTTGAGTTGGTTAATATAAATTACATAAATGACTCACCTCCGTCCATGTGCCGTTGCTAGAACTTGGAGAGTAAATGTTAATTTTATTTATTTGCGGTACGTCCGAATTGACTTAGAAAATTTAAATATGTTCGACTAGATTTTAGATCCCCTGGTTGTTGTTCCTTTAATGTTGAGTGGCTTGTCACAACACTGGCTCACATAAGTTTTAAATAGAACTTTCAATTTTAACTTAGGTTATTTCGCCCGGCTCGCGGCATGGCGCCGGGACGCGGTACGCCCGAAAGCGGTTTTCGCCGGTAATTAGTTTATTATCTCGCGGGATACGGGAAGACTGCCTGTCCAGTTCGCGTTCCCCAAAAGGTAAGTTTCTTTCGTGAATAGCCGGGAGTTCCCGTTTTGCCAACTTGCCAAAATGGCTTTATTCTTAGCGGCTCTTGGTACTGCATGAAACCAAACTGACTCATGGGTTCTCACAGTACAGAAATTGCATGTTTTGCTGGCGCAGCCCGATTCTAAGAAAATTCTGCCAGTAAGTTAATATCGAATTTCTTTGACTTCCCGGATGCAATTCAACCGTTGCTTGGATTATAGCAATGTAACCTTTTACGTGCTTAGTAAATAAAATTTTGCCTTCGCAATAAATTTAATTTATGCAGGGACGGCTTTGTTTTATTCTTCCTCATGACAACTTAAAATCTATAAGATTTATAAATATAATGCAATTTCTTGCGGGTTGTTACACTACTCCCCGCTTTTTAAAAGTAGGAATGTCCTTATGGACATGTCTGCTTTTTTAAACAAAAAACCCTTGACCTCTAAGTAAAATTAAATCCTAATGCTGATTATATTTACCCATTTTCCTTAATTTATTGCGCTAAAGTGTCTTTATGCTTCATACCGTGTTTTTTGCGCTCACTTGTTTTTATTGCTCTGCTCTGTGACGCAGTTGACTTCGCACTACACTCATTTTTATTATGATATGTCCACTAATTTTGTTTTAATACTCTGCTTTTGAAACTACTGTGTTGACATGGAGTGTCATCCTGCGGTTGTAGGCTGCTGATTCTCGGCTTGGTCTTGTTTCTTCCGATAATTTGTTTTCTTCCTTCTCTGAATTACCCTTTTTGTTATTCGAGATTGTCTCATTTGTTACTTTTTATTTTATTATTCGCACCTCTTTTTTATATTTATTTATGGCTTCACTATTAATCTTTATTATTTATTTGTATATTATTCTCTTCGTATTTATTTGTGATTGTATTATTAATTATTAATTATATTAAAAATATTTGTTATTAAATTGTATTTAATATTTATTAATTATTATTTTATTATTCGTCTATCTTCTTCGTCATATTTATTTGTAATTTTATTAATAATTATTTAGTATTTATTAATGGTTGTGTTTGAACTTACTCCAATGGTAAGGGAAAAGGATGGTGCAACAGAGGCTATTGTTGCAGGCATGACGGCCTCCAGAGTAAAGGATAATTAAAGGTGGAAAACTGTATAAAGTGGTTGATTTTATATAATGATGAGGTGAAAATGTTATCTTCCTTCTTCGATTACTAAGATTTGAGTGGTTGTTTTCTTTATTTGCGATATTACTTCTGTTTTCCCATGATACATTAGCTGATCCCTTTGTCATAGTAGTCTTGTAGTAATCCCGTACTATTTCTTCATAATTGGAATTTACACAATGACTGTTGTATATTCGCATGAAATGTCTGAATTTAAGCTAATTTACTTTTCTCCCCATTTTACTGTAGCATAATAATCCTTATTTCTTTTTATTGCTGCAGTTACTAAAACTTTTGACTAAGAGTGATCGTCTTCCTTGTACGATCCTTATTCGCATTTGGCGTCTTCGGTTCCTTTACCTACTACGCTTCATATTGCTGTAGTGGTACCATTAATTATTATTTTTCTTATTACTTCATTATAAATTCTTATATTTTAGTATATATGTACGTTTCGCCATTCTTCTTGTCCTAGTGCCTTAATAGCGGTTCTCTGACCTTCGGCTACCTTTGAGGAACTTTAATGCATCCCATATTGGGTTATATTTCATTTAACCTCTACCAAAAATGCGTAAACTTTATATTGCTTAAATTTATTCCTTTGTATGATTTTTCCTTGTAGTCCAGCTGTGGATTTGGGCAATCGGCTATGTCCTGGCTGGATACTGATGTAATGTTGTTGGGTTTTGTTCCTTTGTACGTTATAATCGCGAACTTGTATGCGCACTATTCACTTGGTGTTAGTGTTAACAACGGTATGAGCATTTTTGTTAACTTATCAGTAACATGAATTTTGAATAAGTAATGTTTCTAATTCCCACTTTAAATCTTATAAGTTAAAATCAACCATTAACGATGAAACTCTAATGAGAAACATAAAACAAGTTGATAATCATTGAAAATTTTTTTTTTTTAAAATTATTCATATGTTATTATATTGAAAATTAAAATTGGTTTTCTATTTGCCTAAGCAACCGTTTCTCTTTTTAGCTTCGCATTCATATTATTAATGCAAAAAAGATTAATTTGCAAAGATAATCACTTAATTATAGATTTCATAATTCTTAATTAAAATCATATTTGTCATTTAAACCATTCCCACTGAAGCCCAAATGAGAAACAACACACGTTTATAATCTTTAATAGAATTAAAAATAATCCTATATTATTGTATTGAAAATTAAAATAATTTATATTTGATAAAAAAAACTGTTTCCCTTTTTAGCTTCGTCTGTTGATTATTAGTAATCAAATAAGTTTCCGTTTAAAATGTTTTAAATAATTATTTCCCATTATTCTATTTCCTTGTAATTCCTCCTACGTTAGTAAGCTTTAAAATATTATTATTCCTACTTAATATTAATTCTCATTATTTATTTTTTTCCTTACGTAACTGTACCCTGATATTTACTTTTAAAAATATTGCTAGTATTTGTTAATTGTTTTGGTACCGAATAAGAAAATTGTTTTAATATTATCGTATTAATAGTTTTTTACTAACTTGACCTTGAAAAAAAAATTCCATCATTGTTAAAGATCTGCGTACTAACATCGTACTTTATATTTATTTATTACTTTATGCTTTTTCTTATTCGTTCCTTATTTTTGGATGTCTATTGGTCGCCTTTTACGACCCGCTAGACTCCTAAGCGGTGGAAATATTTTAAACCCCGTTTTCCACACAGGGAATAAACCTTAGGATGTCTTTTTGTCGCCTTTTACGACACGCCAGACTCCTGGGCGGTGGGAATATTCGATCCCCGTTCCCACACAGGGACTAAAATTTTGCTGTGATATTGCTTATTTTTTTCACTCTTCTATTTATTTTATTT
>CALNHX010007935.1:26492-67273 GCA_940337035.1 Agriotes lineatus | reverse complement strand
AACCCTTTAAACGTGTTTTTTAAATTCTGAACAACTTTAGTTAATGATGTTTTGCCACATTCAAAACAGAAAAGGTACTTTACCTGAACAAATGATGTTTTTAACTACTGCCAATGCCTCCTTGATACGACGTCGACAACCCAGAGGCTCCTAGGGCACTAAGGATAATTTCTACTAAAAATGAGGACTGGGCCTGGGCTAGTTAGCAACATGTACTAGAAGAATAGTCTGCAGCATTGAAGGAACATATCTCCCCGAAATTAACAGTCACTTTTGATTAGCGCTGACACTTGATGAAGTTTTACACTGGAAGGTCTTGTGGTAAATGTCATTTTACGCGGGTGTGGATATTTTTGCGGCCCAGTTGTTTTATAATATCTGCTTGGCTATTACGTACGTTGTCGAAGAAATTGTTAGTAAGTCTTTTATGAACTGTTGTATTGTGTCGATTTGTAGTTCATAATGAATTTGCTGGTTGCGCATGTACCAACGAGCGTTTAATGATATATAGAGATTTTTGTTCTGCTATGCCTTCGGTTTTCTAATTTTGGTAGCTGAAGTTGTATTCCATACCGGGCAGGCATATGTGATGATTGTCATGGGGAGGCTATTGAAGAGCTACACTGTACATTCTCGTCGAAGTGGTATATTCCTATTCAGCAATGAATAAAGTTATGCTAATCTAGCATACCCCTGGTTCAATTTCTTATTGATGTGTATACTCCATTTAGAATAGTATCCATATGTATTCCCAAGTACTCCACTGCTTCAGTTCGTTGATGCCATTTGATAACCAATCCAGATATTGTTATATCAGAGTGGTCTCAGTGTGAATATTTTTGCTGTGGATTTGGCAAGGTTTAGTTTTATGCACCATTTGGTTAACCATCTGTTGAGAACATTGATTGCTGATTGTAGGTGGTTTATTGTTGTTATAAAATCTTCGTACTGGGCTATTACTACAGTATCATCTGCAAAGAGGGCAATTCTACTCATATTAGAAGTTGGAATGTCGTGCAAGAAGATGTTAAACAATGTTGGTCCCAATATACTATCTTGAGATACTCCTGCTTGAATATTTCTTTCGGTGGAAATAGCGTCATTGATGCGCACTACATTTTTTGTCTTTCGGAAACGAGAAGATAATGCCAATGAGATACTAGGTATGCTAGTATGGAGCATCTTGTATTTGAGGGCATCCTGCTTCGCTTTAATAACGAATGGAGACGACTTATAGGCCGATAGTTGTTACAGTCCTTTTTGCTCTGGACTTGCTTGGGAAACATCAATATGCGGGCAATTTTCCATATTTAGAGGAAGTAGCCAAATCTCATGCAAGAGTGAAATAAAGTAGCCAAGGATGCAAGCAGTTTTTTGGAGAGTTTTTTAGAACAGTATTGGAAATGCATTCATGTACAGCTGCTTTTTGTAATGGGAGAGCTACGAAGTTGGAAAGTTCGGTAGAAGAAGTGGGCTCATTAAAATCAGTAATTACTGGTAAGTACGTTTCTATGTACAACTGCACCATATTTGCAAAGTATTCTGCAAATAAATCACATTTTTCTTCGTCTTAGCTGTATGACGTGTCGTATTTTATCAAGGTGGGAATAATTTCGTATTGCTTAGTTATATGTTTGGTCGTTTTCCATAGTTCAGTGATCCTTGGTTCAATATTTTCAAGTTGTTTTCTATAATTGTAAATTCGGAATTTGTCAATTTCTCTTCTGATTTGCTGGGTTAGATTATTAAATAATTTTTGATGATTGGATCTTTGCTTCCCCGCTACTCTCTGCTACGTCTGCTTTTTAATTGTATCAAGTCAAGAATGTATTTGGTGATTATACATTTTGTGCGTTTGCTTTCCTGTGGTTACCGTACAGACTGATTCGGTGATAATACTGATGAGGATTCAAACGTATGCGATTTTTTGTGCCGTAGTGGATTTATCTAATTGTGTTTGGTAAAGTTCCCAATTTCTCTAATCTCGATAGTTTGGGATTGGTTATGAGGACGGGTAGGTGATCCGAGTTAGGATATTACGTTTTGTTGAATTGGATAGTGAACATTTTTGAGAATAAAGATGTCCGGTAACTCGCGGGATGATAACAATCACAATTGACACAATAGGATGATTCTTTAGTTGTTTTTGCAGTTGTTTGATGGATGTTCTTCTAAACACTTGAAACATCTTGGTTTGGTTGTACAATAATTCGTTTTATGACCATACCGTTGGCGTTTGTGGCACTGAGGAATATTACTTGTTTCCTCCTCGGTTCTATTGATATTATTCTATGAAAAAGTGTTAATATTTTGTGTATATCATTGGCTGATTCGTTCGCTGGCAGTAAAACTGCACAAACCAGGATTGGGCGTTTGCTTTTGTTTAGTAAACGTGTTACACTGGTTTTGGGCAGAGTTTGTTCTTGTAGTTCTGTTTTTATTTTAGTTTCCGTCAGGGAAATCGGTACATTTTTTATTATTACTGACATCGGATTCTGGAAGGTGTGAAACTCCAGTGAGTTGTTCATTCGTGATTCGCTGTAATTAGTTTAATATTTTTTATATCTTGGTGATTGTTAACCTTGTGGAGAAATATGGTGGAATTTTGTTTTTAGTACTTGGAGAGGTGTTACCTTAACTTACTGGCTGCCTATCGGTGTCTGCTGTTTTTGGAGTAGAAAGTGAATAATAGGTGTTGTTTTTGATTAACTTGTCTGAATTTCATATGTATCTTTTATTTATTTCACTTGCTGGTGGAAAAAGTTTGTCTGACTTTCTTTAGTTGGCTGTATTTGTTTGAGACATAAATTACGGTTTAAACAGTAGCACTTAATTTTCCACCTTGCTGGTGTTTATAAATAAGTTCGTTTTAGTATCCACTATAAAATAGTTATCGCACAGTGTGGTTAAAACACTTGCACTGTGATATCGCGACTTCACAGTTTGACCGCTCGAGGGCGGAAAGTATATATGCAATTACAAAAATATTTTAGTAACAATTTAACAAAAATTTAAATAATAATCAGGCAATATGAAGATGGAGTCTAAGTGTCGGGAATTTGCAAAACTGCCGGTGTTGGAAATTAACGGTGGGAGACGTAATAAAAAAAGCAAAATTTTCTACTTTCATTGCTGAAGGTGGTAGTGGTAAATCAGTGTCCCCGCAAAAAAAAATTAAAAGATGTTAAATTTAAAGCTTTGGACGATTCAGAGGCGAAATAGTTTTTTCAAAAAAGATCTGAAGATGTACGTACGTATCCGGACCTATGTGTATTCGCCAAACATATAATTTTCACCAAAAATTTGAAATGAAAGAGGACTTTAATGCTTCCAGCGGATGGTTATATTGATTTACAAAGCGCTGTGGTATTCGAGAAATGTTTATTGTCACAAGGAGATTAACCAAATTAACATTAATTTTAAAACTACAAACATAAAGAAAGACAAAAATGTTCACAAACCTTTATTCCACACCTGCTAGATCATTTGATTATACAAAAACAAAATAGTAGAAAGTCCTTTTAAGCATTATCACTATTCGATTTTTATTGAACCTGGCGCGCATAGTCTTGTCATTCGTTGCTAACTCGTAGAATTCTTTTTAAGTTTCTTTAAAATTAACGAAAATTAGCAACTCTAAACGAATTAGTTCTATGGAGTATCGACTTCTTTCCCTCTCCATTTGGTGCCCACCACAGCAGAAATTCGTTCAGAAAATACTGAGCTCTATGTTCAATAAATATGAAAAAAAAACACATTTATATTATTTTTGAAGAGCTTGAAAACATCTTGCCATTTTTTATTT
Organism: Agriotes lineatus; assembly: GCA_940337035.1. NCBI lineage: Eukaryota > Metazoa > Arthropoda > Insecta > Coleoptera > Elateridae > Agriotes > Agriotes lineatus. Next base: position 63,468 of record CALNHX010007935.1, on the reverse strand, counting down.
ACGTTTTCAGTAATCAAATTTATAAATTTATTTACACTTTTCAGATACCTCTACTACGCCAGTGAAAAGCTGATTCGTATAAATTTCCAAGTTGAAATTGTTTATTTTTGAAATAACATGTTAGAAATCTGAATATGATGGAAATTTCAGTTCAAATCTACCAACAATACTATGCCAAGTACTTTTCTAAAAGTCGTACTATTTTTTTATAGATCGCCGATTAAATTTATTTAACTCGATTTTCATCCCATATATATTCAGTGCAACAAAGGCGAACAGACCTACGAGTTTTTGAGTGAAGATAAGATTATTGAAAACTTCTCAGCCAAACCTATTGTATCAAACCGGAAGGATAAAGAAGATTTCTAAGGTGAACAGAGCAGTTTAGCAGACACAGGAAATATTTGGTGAATTCTTTGATGAGAATGAAGCAGATTGTAGAAGAAAATAAATGGAAAAATAAAAATCTGTAAAAGGCTTTACCCAGAACTTCCCTCGTCGACATTGTGACATTAAATAGTTTTAAAAATCAAATTAAGTTAGGAGTAAAAATATCTTCTCATTTCTAATAAATTAAATAAATGTTTAAATAAAAAAATGTATCCCGCTGGGGTTTGGACCCGCCGCATCTGCATAGCGCTCGTAACCACACCTGCATAGAAATCGTAACTGCATCCACAGTCGAACTGCGCCACCGAGGCTATTAAAAATGGGTGCGGCACGCTCCTCTATTTAAGGGAATGCTGTTATTGTTGAAACGGTTTTACTCTTTTGTGACATTATCCTGTATCAATTGAGTCTTACTTTCGGCAAATGTAAAGCCTGACCTATGTGAAAATTATTACTTCCTTTTATTTCAAAATTAACCGAAAAATAAACAAAATTTAATTTTTTTAAGGTGCTCACCCTGTATATATTTGTATGAAATTGTACCGGTTTCATACGAGGTAGATATATAATATGTATGCAAAATATCGTCTTCCTCCGACAAATAGTTTTTGAGCTATACTGCCAACAGATAGACAGAGAGACAGACAGACAGAGGGAATTAAGAAAATCTCTTTTTCGTCATCTAGGGATCTTGAAACGTGAAGATCTGAAGAAATCTCGGAAAGTGATTTTTTCGTGATTACAATACTTCCTTCGTCTTTCAGACGAGGGAAGTAAAGAGCAACAAAAATAACAGTGTTTTAATTGACAGAGAAAAATGTTATCGTAATGTGAACTAGTTTTTGAAGCATGTATGTACGTACTACATTTTCATTTTCGTTCATTGAGTTATATATTTCTTTCTTATATTGAATCACCTGTCAATGTTTATTTTTGTATTGTGTTGTAACATGCGTTCATATGCATAGCTAAAACTTTAATTGACGGTGACTTTTAATTAGCCATGAAAACTTCAGTCCCGACTAACTGGATATTCGAGGTCGTACTGTATTTACAATATATATATACACAGTAGTATTAACGTCTTCTCTATTTAATTTTAAATATCGACATTTTATTTTAATAAAATTGACTTGATTAATAAAGATGAGAAAAATACAAGAATTCCAATTATTTTACACTAATATTATTATTTATTTTGTATTAGTCATGGGATAAAACACTAATAGTGAAAACAGTGAAAACTCGAAAAAGTATAAGTATTCGAATGCTCTTAAAGAATTGTTAGGAGTACTTTTACCCGAATACTGCATCCATTCTTGAGTGTAACATTTGAGGTCAATACTACAGTACCGTCCAGCTCTGATAACAACTGCAGATAGAAAAAAAAAGTTATACGCAAATATGCTGCAAGTACAGTTTATTTTTTAAATTAAAACGTCTCGATAATAGTCCAGTAATATTACACGATTTCGTGCAAAAACTACCACACACCTGAATTTTGACATGAATATTACAATACCATTGGTAATTATTAGAGAACGGATTTTATGCAAACTGCATATTCTGTAATTTATGGATATCTTATGATACGATTAAAAATGTGGACAAATTTAAACTTTTACAGTTAATTGTCACTAATTAATTAATGCATATTAAGCTTTTTCTTTCTACACGGATTATTCGAATGCAATTTGAAATACAAGGAATGAATATTTGGTATTAATTAACAATTCACAAAAAAGATAAATTAAGAAGCGCTCAAATTTTAGAAAAAAAATATTCATTAAGGTTTATAGTATCTTATATAAGCCACGTTTTGAATGGTTATTTTTTTAAGGACCTTGATGTAGCTCCTTATGTTATTGCTGCTCTTTGTACATCTGTAGACGTTGAAAGATGTGTTCAGACAGAAGAAGTTTCTTCGTGAACATTTTGAAAAGAATTTACTTCTAAGATTTCTTTGGCGATGATTAATTTACGAATTTTGTTTGTATTGCTTGTGTTTTTTATTGAAATAATTGCTTAATAATGATGTAAAACATTGTGAGAATTAAAAAATGAGTAGAAAAATCGTTAAATACATATTCTCTCTTTAAATATTATTATAGGTTTACTATTAATCGACCATTAATTAAAACATTCTTAAATTCTATAGAAAGTAAATCAGATCGAATATGCATATGCATATTTCTAAAATTTTCTGCATAATTTTACAAAATAGGGTGCATATATATTGTAACAGTAGCACCTGAAGGCTGCTAATTTAATTATGAAAGCTAATCCCTAGGCATTGAATTGTTTGTAGAATGATAACAATATTCAATTATAAAAAAATACAAAGATGGATTTAAGTATAAGAAAGAACATCATAATTATTCAAAGGTGTATTTAGTAAATTAACGGATTAGAATTCAAATCCGGTGGCACAATTCAAATTAGGAAACATAAATGTTCTAACATATGATTTAAATATTGCTTGAAGTAAGGTGGAAAACTAAAGTCGAATAATTATTTGAAGAAGTCATTCAATATGTCAGGGATAAATAAATATACTAGTATGTAATCCAGGAGTGTTAAATAAAAAAAAATGCGTGAAATATATTACTATGGAAAAATTATTATTAAAATAATATCTAACAACTAAATTTTGATTCTAAAAATGTAAACCTATTTTGTAAAAGTTCAAATTTTAAAATAAACAAACTCTTTTATGAAATGCTTTATTAATCTAATTAGTATATAAAAGGGAATAAGTAATAATAAATTAACGAGACGAAATAAAAGTAAATTTTAAAATAAATGCTATATGGATAAATGAAGAAGGAAGTGTATGGTGGGAGTACCATAAGAAGTTAAACTGCGTCGAGCTTCTTATTGAAGGAAACATCTTGTGAATTGGATAGAAGACATTTCAGTCACTAGTAGTGGACATCATCGAGCTTCTTGTTGGAGGTTGCAGACATTGAGAATTGGAAAAGAAGCATTGCAGTTACTGTTACTGGTAGTTGATTGCACCTATACTTAGGTTGATGTGCAGTTGAAAGTAAGGTTTTTACCGCTGACTGAGAGCTTGCAGTGTTGAGTTGGAGAACTGTGAGCTGGTGTCCCAAAGCTTCTGTGAGCAGACTGAATGCGCTTGGTTGAGTGAAGAAGCTGATTGAAGTGATTGGAGAGGCGGCAACTGCAGGTATTTGTTGAAAGAGCTAAAAGTAAAACATTATAATACAGTGAATAGGATAATTAAAAAGGAATTACTTACATTTTTCATGTTTATCAAATCATAAGAATTATAATAAATATGCTTTTGACTGATTTTCCGCTTTCATAGTCTTTTGACATTGACAATTGTAGAACTGTCATATAATTTTTGAAGTAAGCTTTCATTGAACAAAACGAGTTTTACGAGTGTAATACTAATCTTTATAATACATAAACCCGACTTGATTTAAGAGTAATTGTTCTGCTGGAGCTAGAAACATTTAATAAAACCAATAATCAATAATTTATATCGAAGGGCATATATTTTACTTAAATTCATTTACAAACAGAAATTTATTATAATTTAAAAATTAAAATCATACAGGCTTATATAGTCTTCAATCTATCCGAGCTGGTTAAATTAAATAAACTAGTTAGCATCAGTAAAAGGGTTAGTATAGCTTTATATACGTATATTTTGGTAATAGGAGACTAAATATATATCTTTTTCTATAGTAATTTCTCTCAAATTAACCGACCCGAAGAGGCCACAATCTTGAAAAATAGCACCCATTAGTTAGTGGTCATAAAGTGGTTCTCCTCATTTTCTTGTAAATTCTATTATTTTGCAGCAAAAACGTATTGGAGTGAATTAAAGATAATTAATGTGTACATTTTATTAATATGACGGTTGTAGCTCTCCTCGGTGGGGAGTTTGGATGATAATTCTCATGGTCATCCTAAAACTGTGTGTAATTCAGCTTTTTGCGATTTTATGTAAAAATAGAATTTTATATTACTGGCATAAAAAAAGCATTTTCAACTAATCTCGCAATCTTTTTTGGCATTCTACGGTTCATGATTTTTGAACTGCTTGATAAGTGTGAAATCAGTTTTCTGAAATGCATTGTGGTGGTAACCAATTCTTACATTTTCAAATTGTTCTATTTACAGGTAGCAGTCAAGGGAGCAACAGTAGGGTCCGCAGCATACCATCTGCAGGGACGGGGAAGGACAAGGTTGTATGGGTCTTGGTCCCCGAGGTCACTACTCAATAAATAAGCCACTTTCCTACAAATCTGACACACAAAAATTCATTGTGTAGGACACGTCTCGCGTGTTATGTTTATAACTCGTTATGGTTTTTCACTCTGTGGGAACTTACGCTGGCCTGCTAGCAATTGCTTTTGCATGTCACCTAGATGCTAGAAACCCTAATTTCTTGTAGTTTCACTTGTGTTTCTACTTATTGGTATGTCGAGTATTTAGAAATTATATGTATTAAAGAGACTAGTATCATGAGCAATGCAAAGCGACTTTATGAAAGTGTAACTCGCAAAAAAGCTACTAAAAACAATCGTAATTATTTGAAAAGTTCTGAAAGATTAAAAATTTGAAATTTCTGACACAAGCTAAAAATATGGACTTAGTACATCGCATGCAATTTATTAATAATTGTAAAAAACCAATTATTAAGTTACAGAAATAATTAGGACTAGCAGACAGATGGGGTGTGAATATAAGTTTTAAATTTGTTATCGTTGCGGGATTGTTCAAAATATTTAAATATTGCAAGAGACAACTCCAAATGACAGAATAAAATTATTTGACACAATAAATAGCGCATATCAAAAATAATCTACGTAATGTCACATTTGTTGTAGAAAACCGAAAATTTATGGAATCTCTTGGCCACTAGTCGGTTTGCCGACGACGCCGCTTTAAAAACGTAACTTTTATCGTTACAGTCCCATCGTAAATCATAGAGGTTGAGATTATTTCAGTATAGACATTCACATGTCTTTGAAAGTAGCTACTTAAGTGTGCTGATCCCTTAAACTAATTATGGAAGCGAAACTTTGTCTAAGTGGCACTGGGAAGGTAGGGCTTTCAAACATTCCCACTCATACCTTGGGATAGAGAAAAATTCCCAAAGCAATTGCCCTCTGTTAACTGGGAAAGTTTATCTATTATATATATATTATAGCTGGAAGCTGTAAAAACAAATTAATTTAAAAATAATTGAAATCCTATACGTAATTTATATACCGTGTGAGGGTAGTTACTTTAGCAAATGGTTTTATTTTTATGGGTGTTCATTTAGTGCGCCGGCCTTCGATTACGTCTCTACGATGAATCTAATAAAAAGTTTGATTAAGGCGAACCTAATGGGGTTGAAAAGGGCACATTTTAAAATATTTTGACTAGTAAACTGTATAGGGTGTCCCAAAATGGTTTGGCCAAAAATAATATATTTTTAAATGAAAACAGGCTGTACTTTTTCTTGGTTATTTACGTTTCTAGGGGTTCCATGAACTGTTTAAATATTTAAATGCTAAAACGTCACGTTTCCTACATTTTTGCATATATATCTTTTTACTTCCCTCGTCTAAAAGACGAAGGAAGTATTGTAATCGCGAAAAAATCACTTTTCGAGATTGCTTCAGATCTTCACGTTTCAGGGTCCCTATTTCTCAATTCCGTCTGTCTGTCTGTCTGTTGGCGTTATAACTCAAAAACTATTTGTCGCAGGAAGACAATATTTTACATACACATGATATAGCTACCTGGCATGAAACCGAGAAAATTTTAGACAAATATATACAGGGTGAGCACTTTAAAAAAATAATATTTTGTTTATTTTTGATTTAACTTAACAATAAATTACCAATGTCGACGAGGAAAGCGCTGGGTAAATTCTTTTACAATTTTTTTAAATTTAAGGAAGTATACTTGTTTAAATTTCAGTACTTTATTTTCTCATTTTTTGTAAAATAGAGTACCGTGTATTTTACTAAAGGTATAAATAAAGCCTTAAATTCTCTTTAGTTTAAACCACTTCTACATGTTGCTCTTCATTTCAATGAGTGTTTGAGATATTAACCTTTTAATAAAAATCACGAAATGTGTATTTGGCACATGGTTTAGAACGGTGTTTCTCAAACTAAATCACAATGGGGACCTGTACAATATTGCAGTGTTTCATCGTCAACCGGCAAGGATTTATTTATATAGATTGCTTAAAAGATATTGTGGAACAACACCTGCTTGTATTGTATAGTGACTACTATAGTAATCACTCATTATATACACTGTGTCCCACTTAAGAGTGTAACACCCTTACATCTTTTTTAGTTTTTAGCTGATTTGAACTAAATTTTTCTCAAAGATAGAATACTTGTGGGTTCTACCCAAAAAATCGTTAGCGCTCCTCCAATGCAAAGCCACCTAGAATACTAAAATAAATGGTAAAAATATTTTAGGCATTTTTAACGGAAATTTTTACCCATAAAAGTTGTTAAGAATTGTCCAAATGGTTAATTCAAAATTTGGTCAAAGTTAAAAAAGATCGTACGTTTTTCCTTAATCTAAAAAGGTTTAATGTTAGCAAAATTTTGTCACAAATTAGAAATAAATACAACAAAAATAAAATATTATTTTCTAACCCATTAAAATGATAGGAGTATTTTCGGACTTAAGTTTTTTCAATAAATTTTAAACTTTGGAATTCAGCTTTTTCGAAAATTCTGGACAACATTTGTTAGCAAACATTACTGATAAAATAATTCCTAATATGCTTTTTTGTATTTTTCCGTTTATTTTGATATCGTAAGTGGCTTTGTACAGATGGTTTTTTTGGTCACAGACCATAATGTGTTCTTTCTATCTTTGAAGAGGATTTGGTTTAAGTGGGATACAAACTAAAAATGACGTAGGTTAAGGTGTTAAACTGGCTCCCACTGTAGAAAAAATATACGAACAGCACAATACTTTGTTTAACTTTAACGGAATTAATGGAATAAATATTTTTCTTTGTAATCGGCGCAATACTGCTATAATAGTTTTGAATTCGTAAGGATGTTTTTTATATTTTAACACTTGTATTTAAGCCAAACACTTCAGTAGCCTGCCAAATATTAATATTAGGTACTTTCTAATTTTAAAATAAATTCAAATTTATTATCGTAATTTTTGCACGATGCAAAATGTATCCTGTTTTGTAAAATGCAGGATTCAAGTCTGTCGATAAAGAAACGAAAATAGAATAAAATATAATAAAATAAAATAACGGTTAATTTTCACAAGCCTTTCTTCCTAATCACTTTTCTGGATTTTTTGTTGATGTATGCCCGAATATTTTTACTAAAGTGAGGGGGTGCACCAATTAATTGTAGCCAAATTTGATTTTTAATAAAATCTGGAAGGTGCTCAGGTACCCTGGGAAAATATTTTTTTAGAAACTCTCAAACACACCCCAGTCACACGACACAAGTGAGCGGATAACATCAATTCCACCCAAAACATGAAGGCTCCACTTATGTTGATAGTTGTTTATACATACAGCAGTTGAATTATGGGTGTCGTAGAAGCAGATATTGTGTCTATTATTATATTTACAAATTCGCTTCTGTGGAAGGTACACTCGTCAGTAAACAGTACCAATTAAAAAATAATTTTCATTAATTGTACTTTGAGCCTACTGATAAAAAGCCATGCTTGAATCAAAGTCATCTTCTGTTAATTCTTAATGTAGTTGAACCCTTTTTGAGGATTCGTAAGAGGTATTCGAATACTTGAGCACAATGGATTTGTGATTTGGATTCGTAAAGCCAATTAAAAAAGATTCCTATTGGAATACTCACTCATAAAGGATTGAATCCACAACACGAATCCTTTTTGTAGTTCAGATATTTTTGTACAGGTGTTGTGCGTTGTTTTCTTTACGTTCGTAAGAGGAAGAAGTGGAAGGTTGGCAGACTCAAAAGTAACTGTAACAGTAATACTGAAGTTAAACTGATGATTCGGATTCATGATCCGAAAAAAGGATTCGATATTTTTTATATATAAAAAGGATCCGAGCCTGGTATCTGTGATTCGACTAATTTTCAATGATTCGGATGCTTGAATCGAGTTCATTTTCAAAGGATTCATTCCAGCTCTGGTATGGGTAATATTTATTTATTTTAAGGCACATGGATACCCAATTTGTTTATTCCAAATTGTTATTGATTTTTCTTATACTTAGATTTGGATTTGGATTTGTATTCTTGTGGATTTTTCTTATGCCACGCTGCCACTCGGCGCAGACAGTTCTTTTAATTTTGAACTAATTATTTCTTATCGAAATGTCTTCTCTCTGTAAATTTTTCGGCATTTTTTTTTTGGTTGAACCAAAAAATTATTTCTAACACTTTCACCGATTACCACGGTGGACTTGTTATTTCTGGATTAAAATAGTTATTTTTCAAATTATAAAAGTCCCTAATATAAATATCTGTCAAGGAATTAAAGTTTATGGCGTCAAGGCAAACGTCAAAATATACAAAAGTTTATATTGTTTTTCCACAGCCAACTAATATAATTCTGAACCGTGTGCCAGCTACACATTTCTCATGATTTTTCTTAAAAGCTTTCAATATCTCAAAACGCTGTTTGGATTTCAAGTACAACATGCTGGAGTCAAAATAAAGGTAATTTGAGGTCTTTTCATAGCTGTAATAAAATTTATTAAAAAATATATATTGCAATTTAAATCAGTAGGTACTTTGATATGCTATTTATGAATGTTTAGTATTTTCGTATCCTAGATCAATGCTGTCCAACTAGCGGGCCCGCATTACAATTCTTGTGGCCTGCGAACAAAATCTAGTTTTTATTTGCAATTTTAAATAAATATCTGTATTTCAGCTAATATTTTTTTTGGGTAAAGACAACGTAATTAATTTTGAATTTTAATGGACATTCACTTTGAAAAATATTTTTTATTTTCCATCGTACCTTATTGGATGTAGTCTTATAAGGAGCGCTATTAAAGAGTAATTTTTCTGGAAAAAATATAAAAATATTAACTGCAAAATTTATGCGATCTAAAATTTCACAAAAAAACATAATTTAGTTCACGTGCTTTCCTAATAGACATTACAGATTATTTAAATGTCTTGAATAAATCCTTAGAAAAAAATGTCAAAACGTGTGTTGTCTTTATAAGGATGTTACTGGGTTAAGAAAGAAGCTATAATTGTTGAAGTCAAATTTTGCAGAAAAACAATTTAATTCATTTTGAATCTTGCATAATGTTCTACAAGAAATGAAGCAACTTACTATAAAGCAGACAATTTTGGGAAAAAAATCCTAAATTAGATATCCTAATTGAAGATTTTAGTAGATTTTCTCAATTTGATGACCTTAAATAAAGTTTAAATTTATTCAGCAATCCATTAAATATTAATACTAGCTTTGTAGATCCCAAATATCAAATGGACTATTAGGCATCTAATAGAGCAACTGCAATATAATTGTTCAAACTTTTGCCTAAGGAAAAATATTAAGAATTTAAGATTTTGGATTCCAAATAATTTCTATCTGCGAAAGTACATACATTTTTGTGAGTCATTACCTGACAAGAAATATATAAAATCAAAATACAGAAACTGTTTGAACGTATATTTCGACTTGCAACAACAAATATTGATATGAACGAAAAAGAAATTAAATTTATTAAATATTTGCTAAGACGTAGAAAATTTATATTGGTTTACTATTATTGATGATTTTTTGTATAAATAAAATATTTGTTAAGGTTTTTATTATTTCTTTTTTTTTGTATAAATAAAATAATTGCTTGAGATGACGGGAACTGACTTGTCAATTACCTATCCTATTTTATTCCTCTTTTTGAACACACGAAGTATTTGTAAAAGAAAAAATGGTGTGCGGTCTTCTAGAAGTTGGACAGCGTTGTTCTAGATAATGCCTCGTTTTAAAAATAAAAAAAAATATTAAAAAGTGAGGGAATGTGATGTTTTAAGTGAAAGCTTGGTATTACAAAAAAATATTAAAAACGTACGTAAGTAGAAAACGGTGAAAGCAATTTAAAAAAATAGGGCAAACGTACGACGCACAATGATGAACAAAAAATGCAGAGTTGCATTTAAAAAATAGTTTTTTTGGTGCACCTTCTATAAGTTCAAATAATTTTAAACTGTGCTCCTTTCAACCCTATTAGGTTTTCTTAATCAAACCTTTTATCGGATTAAATGCAAAGGCGTAATCAAAGACCGTCACAATAAATCGACACCCTGAATAATCATTAATTATACAGAGTGACATTAATCGTTGTGCAAATATTTTAACTGGTAAAAGAGCAATAACATTATTAATCCAATAATATCTTATTCAACTTTTAGTTTTCTAAAAAAACATGAGAGCCACAGGTAAGCTTGAATAAATGTAATAATTAAAAACTCAAAGAGTCTGTTCTTATTAATATAGGTAGTATTGTGATGTTAAGAGTCACATTTTTTGAAAAACACTACGCAATGAATTTGAACAATGCTGAGATTAAAACCATATCAGACCTCTCAGCTTTGGTAAAATTCATTTCGTGTTATTTTTTCAAACTATGACGTTAACATAATATTAATATAAATATTACTACAAACAGTCTTCTTTAGTTTTAAATTATTAGATTTATTCAATCTTATCTGTGGCTCACAAACTTTTAGAAAAACTTTAACCTGCCTTATTTCGAAAACTAGAAGTTTTGTATATAAGACATTATTTGCCTAATCATATTATTTTACCGTTCTCTTTTACCAATTCAAATATTTGCACAACTATTAAATTCACCCTGTATATTATTAACAGTGTACAAAAAGCCAAGTTTCTTTGGACAACTAGAAATTTCTGATATTTTAATGAAAAATCTTGCTGTAATAAATTAGATTGCATTTAGTTTTTTCGCGTTGATGTTAACTTTTATTAATTTACTTCAAAAAGATTATTTGTATATAAAAATAAAGCTTGATCTAAGGGATTGTATATTGCAAATTTTGTTGTTGGCGTTTGAAATGGCAGCTTTTGTTCTAGATATCTTATTCTTATTGTGATTAAACTAAATAAATGAAATATAGTTAGACAATTTCCCGTTTTATGAATTTTCCAAATCGACTAATGGCAGATTAAATTATGCATTAAATTAGTATAAAATATTTTTAGTTGGAATTAATTCACACAAGTGGTTTAGCTCATGCAATTGATAGAGTTGTAGAAGCGTTTAGAACAGAGTTTTACTTAGTAAACAAATTAGTTAATAATATACGTAGTCAGAAAGTAATGTACCACATCGTATCTAAATTTACCAAAAGGATTAACAAAGTTTCTTAACTTCCACGATCAGTTATTATCAGGAAAAAACTTAGATGGAAGCTAATTGATTTTATTATGAATAGTATTCTAGCTTTACAGAAGTAGTTAATAGCTTTGATTCATGTTCTGCTAAAAATCCCAGGACTGAATAGACTGAAGAGTTATGTTCCGTCATCCTCGTTGCCGCCAGAATTTTTGTAACCCCGAAGTGCAGGGGCATCTGGATCTTCTCTTGCAAGAGGTTTCGCCGATAAGCCTCCACGGTTGCCAAAACCGAATTGGGAAACTGTAGTAGAGTCGACAATACATTTCTATGCCGTAAAAGTAGCTAAGAATTGAACTTAGGTTTTTTAAAGTTAGTACCAGATGCTCTATCACTGAGCCACACTCTACTACTAGGTAAAAAACAGAACAAATTCTTTTGTAATAATGTAATTTGGATTCTATTGCTTCAAAAACTCCTACATACTTGGAATGCCGTTTTTTCAGGAATTAGTAGATAGGGAAACGCAAAGATCACATTTGACGTTAATGTGGAACATACATTTTTCATCAGCACTATTTATTTTAACTAATCCTTTAAATGTTACAAATCGAATAAAAGATTACAGGTTTTTTTTCTATAAAATTAATAATAGAAAACAATGTGAGACATTTTTTAGTTATTTCGTAAGACTCATTTCAAAACATTACTTGAAAACTAACAGCGGGAAGAGGCAAAATTCGTGTACATCCGGCGAGATTATTATTTTTCAAACTCAGAAACATAACAAATATGCTTAAGAATACGTAAAATAATTTCTAATTTCGCCAAAAAGAATTCCGAAATGACAACCGAAGTTAAATAAATGGCACAAAAATAGAATAAGTTCTAAACACAGAACTGGAAGTCGACCCTTAATTAATTTCCTGAAATAAAAGTGAACCGCCTGAAAATGTAAACAAGCAAATGTAATATTTATATATTATACAGGATATTAATGAATTGCAGAGACAAACTTTAAGGGGCGATTCCTTGATCAATTCTAAGATAAAAAGTTCATATAAACATGGGACCTAAACGGTTTCGTTTTAAAATACAGGATGTTGAAGTTTAAACAAAAACATTTTTTTTAATTTGGAAAACGGCTAGAGGTATTCTAATGAAACTTGGTGTAGTAGTTAGTATTTCATAAAGTGGCATTGTTCGGTTACAATAAATATAATTTATTTCCACCACTGGCGCGCATTGGGGTCACCTCAGTTACCTTATTTTAGAAAAATTAAATGTATTTTGACCGAACAATGCCACTGTATGAAATACTAACTACTACACCAAATTTCAATAGAATTCCTCTCGCCGTTTTCCAAAGAATTTTTTTGTTTAAACTTCCACATCGTATATTTTGAAAACGAAACCGTTTAGGTCCCATGTTTGTCTGAACTTTTTATCTTAGAATTGATTACGGAATCACCCCTTAAGGTTTGTCCCTGCAATTTATTAGCACCCTGTATAAGGATGTCATAATCAATTGGTATGAGCTGTCTTTCATAATAATTTGCAAGTGTGATTTAGATTTTTCACATCTCAGACTGTTTACATTTAGATAAGAATACTAAAAATATAAACTGTCGTGATTGATAAATTCTCTATCACTTTAGTCATCCAATAATATCTTTGTATTATCAAAAGAAGGTTAAATTAAATCTTATGCCGCAGCATTATGAATCATAAATTGTTTATATAAGAAGCCACTATAGACTGGAATTAATTACAATAGCAATAGAACGACTTTTTGATCTTTAAACGACTAAACAGCTGATAAACGACTCATGTTTCATTATTTTAGGATCACATATGTTTGGCAATGGAGAAAAATGAAGGAAATTATAACGGTAAGGGAAATTCTTGTTAAAGTAAATATTAATGAATGAACATAATAATTTAACAGCTTAAAGATTTACAATTTCTTTATAGTACTAGTAGTTGTGATTTAAGACGGGCAATAATTTTTCGAGATTTGCATTTATCTTGTTTTGAACAGCTTGTGCATATTTTACGTCTGATAGCATTATGGTATTTTGTAAACATCCTATGAATTTGCAAGTGAATACATACTAACATACCATATCGTGTCTAACTTTATCAAAAATTCCTTGAGGGGATCTTTTCAAGTATAACAAATACTGGAAGACAAGCGTAATCATTTTCTGGCCAAAACACGCAAGTATTTTGCAGCAGGCTACATGAATTTCGAAATATCACAAACTTCACACAAAACTAAGATCTATCAAAAAGAAAAAACGCTGCACAAGAATAGATAGAGAAAAACTTCAAAACACAAATATACAAATGCAATCAAACAAAGTTTGTAGAGCGAAATGCGTGTAATGAAAAAAGAAATGAAGGACAACAATCCAAATGTAAACAAAACCTGTATTAAACAGCCAATGGTGAAGCTCATAGAGAAAGTAAAATCAGAAGGCGTGTATGAGAACAAAGGGTGGATGATTAAGGAAATACTCCATGGAAACCCGGAGGAAAGAAAAACAAAAATAAAGAAAAATGCAAGCAAATACAACAGACAATTCGTAGAAAAACTAGAAGCAAAAGATAAATGGTTGAATGAAAAATGCGATGAAATCGAAGAATTAAACAATAAATATGATATGTTTAATCTGCATAAGAAAATTAGAGAAGCTGCAGGATCTTATAGAACTCACAATACTAATATGTATACTTCTGGATAACGAACATAAAATACAGATTAACATAGAAAAAAACTACAAACATAGAAACAATATGTAGAAAAATTATTCAATGATAACACATCACTGCATCATAATTATATAGACACCAGGCCATATACAGTGTAGACCAAGACTGATGTTACGAGAGGTGTGATGGACTAAACATTTTTGAATTTTATTGTAAAATTGTGGTATTAAGCCCTGCTTGGTTTGAGGAGAATTTTACGAATATTTTCAGTTTTTGAAAAACAAGTCGGCCTTGACAGTGAAGCGAAAACTATTTTATTTTCAGGTAAACTACCCTTTTTGTTCATGATATGGCAAAATTTTTGTCAATAAAAGTTGTTCAGAATGAGAAATTATGGCCCTATACAAAATTTCAGGAAGATCTACAATCTGTATACTTAGATTAAACCGTCATTTTTAATAAATACAATTTATTTCAAAAACACGACTTAGCACATGCCACCTGTAGTTCCTGCAACATTAATTTTATATCCTCAAGGTTATCGGATATTAAAACTATATCATCTGCAAAACGGAGGTCGTTAAATTGTTGGTCGTCTATGGTTAAACCCCTCTTTTCCCAATAGAGATTTTTTAAATACGTACACTATAGACTATAGGACTGTTTAGTTTAGGCGATATTGCGTCGTCCAATTTGGATGCGTTCGTTATTGGCATTTTATAGTTGCATTTCCATAGATATTATACGTATATTAATTTCGAGTATCTGTAATCAACGCGAAATTCTCTCAATGCCTCTAGAACAGCATTCAGATCGACTGTATCAAAGCCTTTATCCTTCTCTAATCTGTCCGTCTTGACAGACGGATGGTGATCATGGATGTTATGTTTGTCTAGTCAGGTCGTTACTATTCTAACTGTTCGGCGCCATATCTCCCTATTCGACGCAGATCTGACAGTTTGTTCTATATTTGCTTCTAAGAGACTCACAACAGTGTCTAGCAAGCGCATCGGTGATCTGCCCCATTTTCGTTTGCCGAGGAGTTTTCATTGAATACATTGAATACTAAGCATCCTCCGCCAACTCTACATTTTAAAAGCGTCGATGCGTCTGCAGCTCGAACAGTCCAGGTTTCAGATGCACATTGAAATACGAAAAACAGTAAGGTCTGAACAAGGTTGATCTTGGTATTACCTATCATATCATTGTTCCTCCAGATTTTGTTTAATTTCGACATCGCTGTTCCGCCAAGCTGGATTCGTCTGCGAATCATCCTCACAGCTTCCAGTGTTATTTATGAGAGCTTCCAGAGAACCAGATTTGTCAACAATATTTATAACGATACGTTCAAATGTTCCTGCAAATCATCCAATACTCAATTTAAATAAAAAAGATGTTACTTTTACAATAAAAACGTTTGCATTTAATTTATTTTTTGTTTTAATTTATATCTAGATCTTTAGATTGAAACTGATGAATTCAGGTCATCTTAATGCCAATTATTTTGTTTTGTTTACCTTCTACGGCGAAATGACAATCCATGGGTCATATGATCAATTGGATACCGGTAGATAGCTGCCCACTTATATTATTATTGGTGAATCGTTTATGATGTTATGGTAAGTGTACAAGCATTGCTACAGTCCATGAAGTAGATGATTGTTATATTCAGATTGTGAAATTTTAGAGTATTCCATAAAGGGGAGAAATATATTTAATTTCATGAATTAGGCAAAAAATTACACAATCTGGTTCAGTTCACGAATTGGATGTCAATTTCATGAACTGAACCATTACACTAAATGGATTCGACATATACCCTGTGCTCCACTTTATCACTTACTATATCTTTTATATTTATAAGCACAATGATTTCCAATGTTGGTTCCTTTATACAGACCTCAAGGGGATCTATTTATATTGTTTTCACCTTTCATACCAGTCTACTATGATCGATTAAAAATGGGAATTTACTGACACTTTAGCGACCAAAGTAGGCTGTATTTGCAAATATTGAAAACATTTTTAGAAGCAGAAATATGGACAAAATATAAATGATACAAAAACAATATTTATTTTTTAGATATAAACACATAATTGCTCTAATTTTTATGTTTTATGAAAAACTTGTTAGGTTTCTACATGATTTTGGTCTTTATTTAAATAATTGTATAAAAACCGCAAAATTTGATTGCACGATCCTTTCGTGACGTTCTGACTGTATTTAGTTGCCTACATAAAACTTCTAGTTTCATAAAAATGGCATTCAGTCTTGGTCATTTTTTGTAATATATGCTGTAAACGTTTTTTAAAATTTATTTTATAGTTTCGTGTTTGTAATATTTTCAGGAGACTGGAGAAGATTTTGAAAATTGAACTTTCTTCTCCTTGCATGGCAAACTTGATATTTTAAACTAGAATTTGAGTGTATCATTCGTTTGTACAGTTTTTGAAAAAAAAATAGTTTATTAAAAACACAAAACCACCTAAGGACCTAACCAACTTTTTGTAAAACGTAATATTAAAACAAATTTTTGTTTGTATTCTAAAAAATTATTAAATTTTTGTTTGGTCATTTTATGTTTTGGCTATAAGTATTTCGGTTATTATTGTCTTTTAATCACTTGCAACAAAAATTCGTATATTTGGTTTCTGGGCATGGTTTGTGGAAGATTTTGAAACCAAATCCGTTCTACCTTGGTCATTAAGGTAAATTTAGGTAAATTCACACTTTTGAACGATCATAGTAAGCGGGCATGGGTAGCGTCTAGGCACCCTCTGCGAATCCGGTGGGGGGTAAGTCTACTTCAGGAATGCGAACCTGCCCACGCGAACCTTAACTCTCTCCCACCTCCCTCTCACTGAGAAGAGTCAAGTCCTGTCCCCTTCAAATCTTTTCTTCGCCTAACTTAAAATCCCTACACATTTTTCTGACCCGCTTCTTCTTCTTTAGGTACCATCTCCTCTTAGAAGGTTGGTTATCATCATGGCTATTCGTATTTTTGACGTTGCAGATCTGAACAGTTCAATAGAACTACAGTTATATCATTTTGTCAAGTATCTTAACCAGGAGATACGTTTTCTTCCTCTACTTCTTCTTCCTTGTATTTTCCCTTGTATAATGTTTCATAGGATTTCATATCTCTCTCCTCGTATTACATGGCCTAGATATTGCAATTTTCTTATTTTAACTATGTTTAATATTTCTTTATCTTTCTTTATCCTTCTAATCACTTCGTCGTTTGTTACTCTTTCTACCCAGCTTATTTTCAGCATTCTTCGGTAAGTCCACATCTCGAATGCTTCTAGTCTGCTGCTGATATGTTTTTTCATCGTCCAGGCCTCCATTCCGTACAATACTACTGAAAATACATAACATCTCAGCATTCTGATTCGAAGTTGTAGATCCAGGTCTCTGCTGCATAATACATTCTTCATTTTATTAAATATTGTCCTGCCTTGTCCAATCCTTGCCCTGATTTCCTCTGTATATTCATTATTTTCGTTTACAATTGTTCCTAAGTATTTATATTTTTGTACTTTCTCTACTTGTTCATCGCCAACCTATAAATTTTCTTGTTGTTGTTGCGATTTTGTGATCGTCATGAATTTGGTCTTTTTAACATTGAGTGTCAGACCCTTTTCCTGGCTTCTTACTACTACCTCATCTAATATTCTTTGTAGATCTGCTAATTACTCTGCAATGAGTATAGTGTCGTCTGCATATCTGATATCCTAACCCGCTACCAACCCACAACTGACTAGCGTGGTAGAGTACCGCCAAAACCTCGATCAAACTAACTACACGAAATAATGCCGATTCCTGAAAAAAGCCTTCAGGGGAGTCCAGCTAAAAACTTGGAATCCCACACTGACAAGAAATTGTTAGTCTGCTCCATGGAATATGGGGGGAGCAAGAAATCGACCAAAAATTTAAAACACACACATCCGACTCGAGCTTTCCATATACTTACATATAACACAAGAACGATGAGTACAGAAGAACATCCGGAAGAATTGGAAAAAGAGTTAGAGACTATTAAATGTGATTTACTCAGTTTATGTGAAACCCATCTTCCGGGAGAAAAAATTACAACTCTTAAATCTGATCACATACTATACCAGAAAATATCTTATGTAAATAGCAAAGAAGAAGGTGCATGCTTAATAAATGAAAAACACTCACAACGTAGTAGAAAGTTTACCTCCATAGCACACAGGACAATATACATAATAATTAAATTAAACAACCCCTACGATATGCAAGTAATACACATATATGCCTCATCGAGTGCCGTGAATGATGACGAGATAGAAAAACTTTACAATAACATAACACTTGCACCACAAGAAGAAAACTCTCATTATAAAATTGTTATATGAGATCTTAACTCCAAAATAGGTCAAAGAACTCCAAACTATACCAGTGAGGTAACCCATAGACTACAACACTTGGAAATGCAAAACATCGACATCGACACAATGACTGAAAAAAAATCGCAAAGCATACACACAGCTACAAACAATATACGTTCACCGAAAACTGGGCAAAGAGTATTTAAACTAAGCCAAGATCCTGTAAGAATTATGGAACACGAAAAAATTGCATAAAGACACACGACGAATATAAAGAAATAAATAAACTGGCAAAGAAGCAAATTAGAAAAGATATTCGAACGTACAATACCGAACAAATAAAAACGTTATTGAAGAATATAAAGGTACGAAAGTTTTGCAAACACAATTATCATGAGGAAGGACCAAAATATTGAAAATAAAGGATAATGGAGGAACGATAGTCACAAACAGAACGGATATAGCAAAAGCAATTCAGGAATTCTATCAAAGACTGTACTCGACAACAATGCCAGAACAACTCATAGGTACCACCAGAGAAAATCATAAATGTAGGATCAGAAGAAATACCGGAAATAACAACCGATGAAATAAATAAAGCATTAAATCAAACGAAAAATAAAAAGGCTCCTGATGAAGACCGCATTACAATTGAAATCATCAAAATGGGTGGCGTTTAGCCTCAATGCCCTATAAAGACTCTCTTAAACTGCTCCCTAGTGGAGGGGAAAATACCGAGTACTTGGAAAAACGCGAAGGTGATTCTACTGTTTTAGAAAGGAGATAACATAAATGTTGAAAATTACCGATCTGTAAGCAAAGAGCATTATATGTTCTTTGCTATGTCTTCTCTCCCACCTCTATAAGCTCTTCTCAAGGATACTAACACATAGACTAACACAGAAACTAAATTCATACCAAGTGAGTGAGCAAGCTGGCTTCCGAAGAGGATACAGTACGATGGATCAGCTCCAGACAGTTCGAACATTAATAGAGAAAGCTACTGAATATAACATTTCTATACATATTGCATTCGTCGATTATCATAACATCATAAGGCTTTCAACACAATAGAAAAATGGCCGTTCTTAACAGCTATGATCAACGCACGGATTGATTCTGGGTACTCTATGATAATCAAAATACTAAACTGGGAAAACTATGGAATAAGCATCGATTGGAGCTACCTAACCTAAAAACTATGCGGAAACAACTTAGTAACTCGTCTCAGGATATTGGTTTGAACATAAATTTCACAAAAACAAAACTAATGAGGGAGAGCGAAGAAATAATTACGATACAAAATCACCAAATAAAATCTGTAAAAAAATACATCTACTTAGGACATACCATCACACTTGGAAAAGGAAACCAGCCTTTGGAAGTTAAGAGAAGAACAGCAGAAACATGGGCAGCATTTGAGAATCTGAGAAGCATACTGGGAATTAAAATCTTAAGAAAAAAGTTTATAATAGCTGTATCCTCCGCGTCACAACTTATGGGATGGAAACAATGACTCTAACACAAAAAAGATCCGAAAAACTACGAGTAACAGATGTTATGGAGAAAATAGCACATCTCAAATGGCAATAGGCGGGCTACCTTGCACTACAAGATGCACACAGGTGGACATCTAGAGTGATAAGATGGAGACCGAGACAAATCAAAAGGAGCGTTGGCAGACCTCAAAAAAGAAGGGCCGACGACATAAGAAAAGTAGCTGGTAAAAACTGGATTAGGTCGGCGCAGGATCGACAAGCATGGAGAGGCCTACTATGTCCAGGTGTGAACGAATCCGGGCTGACAAAGAAGAAGTAAGCAGGTATACAAAGGTGGAAATACTCCGAATATTTAGCTGAAGTCCTATTTTATTATGCTTAAAAATGTGAGACACACTGTAAATTGTTGCACTTGGGTTAACTTATGAACAGGTACGCGCGACATCCCAGCAGTACAATTTTTCCATGAATAACTTTTTCATCACTAGAATTTCACCTTTTTGTTTTGACTAATCCTCTTTTTCCTCATCTTCTTCTTGATTGTCATCTTGATAGATAGATATGTTGTAATCCACATTATTTAGTATTTGGAACGGCATCGTTGACAGTGGTGCGCCACCTCTCTTTTGTCTTCCGATAAATATATAACTGTTGAGAAGCTAAAACCGAGTATACCATTAGTTATGTCTGCCCATCATTTGAGGGAATGTTCACGTCATCTCTTCCCCTCGGCCTAGCCTTGGATGATCAATCTCTCCATGTTGTTGTGACGTTGGATATGCCCGAAAAACATAATGCACTATGCTTGACAATCACTTAGGGCATTTGTATGATGAACAGTCCAAGAGACTCTTAACATGCCACGCCATATCCACATCTCAAACTAATCGACGCGCTTACGGTTAGCTTTTCTGATCACCCATGATTCGGATGTATAAAAAATATGGAAAAGACCAAATATGAAACCAGTCTTTTCTTTGCATTTTTTTTGTGTTATATTTGGATTTTTTCATATTTTCGTTAGTTGTGTTATTGCAGTACGTGCCAGTTGTATTCTTCGCTTGATTTCATGCCTGCAGTTCCCTGTGTTATCAATTTGCAGCTCCTGTTTCCCTATCAACAATCATAATTTTTGTTTTATCTTAATTAATAGGAAGACCATATTGTGAGCTAGTTTGTTAGAGTCTCTCTAGGAGTTCCGTCATGCTTACTCGCAGCGATGAGGGTGCAGCAAACGTGAGATTAAAGATCTTCTGCCCACGTATGTGTATAGCACCATGCCAGTTATCTAACAATAGTCGCATCGCATGCTCGCTATAGGTATATGTTAAATAAGATACAAAATACAACCCTGTCTAATCCTTTTATACAGCTTACATGCAGTTGAAAGGCGTTTATTGAACCTTATTTTTGCTGTCATCTTCATATATGGCTTTAATGAGGAACACAAGGTGTTTCGGAACTCCCACATCTCTAATATTACTAATATCCCATTTCACGTTGTCGAAGGTTTTTTATAATCGACGGCATAAAAATAAGTTGAAGCATAGTATTTTTTTTCACTAGTTATTAAAACGATATCATCGGCAAAGAGCCGGTGATTTAGCTTTTATCCGTCAATGGTAATGCCTATTTCAATTCCTTCCGCATATCTTCTAATGTGAGTGTAAATCATTTTGGTGAGATGGCGTCTCCTTTTAACCCTCTATTAATTTTTAGCTTTGTTTTTTTTCAACTTGAAATGTTGCATTCTTATAGATGTTCTGTATTAATGTTGTATACCTGTGATCTACTTGATGTTGTTTTAATAAGCAGTGAAAAAGAATGAATGCAATCAGCGATCAAAACAAATCGGCTTGAAAATAAATATTACAAAAACGAAATACATGACCAATCAAGTAACAAATAATGAAGAAAATGAAAATTCAAGAATTAAAAATCAGGCGATAGAGAAAGTAGATTCGTATATATATCTTCGACAAATACTTACACTTTCTAAAGATAATCTAAAAGCCGATTTAAATAGAACAATAGCATTATCATGAGCAACCTTTGGCAAGCTGCAAACAATTTTTAAATCTCAAGTACCAAATACACTTAAAGCAAATGTCTTCGACCAAAACGTGCTGCCGACATTAACTTATGGCATAGAAACTTGGGCTCTTAACAACGGCATTATAAAGAAACTTCAAATCGCATAACGAGCTATGGAAAGACGCATGATAGGAATCACACCTCCAAACCATATAGCCAACACTGAAATTCGAAATACATCCACAGTGGCAGACGCAGTACATCGTATATGCAAATTCAGATGAAATTGGGTGGTCCGTATCGCCAGAATGAATGACAATCGATGGACACGTCAAATAAATGAATGGAGGCCACGTAGTCAGAAGAGAAGTGTAGGAAGACCGGACCAATGATGTAAAGAAATTGGATACAAAAAGGAAGATACCGCCAGCAATGGAAAAATCTAGGGGAGGCTTATGTCCGGCGATGGATGATAGTATTTTGTATACTTTTCTATAATTTGCCTTAATTTGAGTATTTGTTTCCGTGTGCCACGTCTTTTTGTAGAACCGGCCTGTTCCGGGGTCTATTTGTGGTGATATACATATAATGTTCCAGACGAGGCTGTATTGTATAAAGTAATTTTTTGCTGGTGTGGTTAAAGCCAGTAGTCTATAGTTGCCACAGTTTTCCTTTGACTTTTTTTTTATACAAACGTACAAGAACTGAAGAAGTCCATTCCTCAGGCCAAATACTAGTCCCCCAAATCTTCGCGTACAACGTATGAATTATTCCCATATCTACACATATCAGAGGTTGTAGGACTTCAGCAGATACGAGGTCGCAACCAGCCGCTTTATGATGAACAGTAGATTCTAACTCAGAAAACATTATTAGTGATTCAGGTTCCCAATCCATGCTTGGTGGTGAAGGAGTATAGTCGTTCATATACATTTTTTCATCAGTAATACATTCAGCACTTCTTCATTATTATTTACTGTGTTACCACTTACATTTCTAACAGTCCAGCTTTTAGCCTTGAATTTACCAGTAATTAATCTTACTTTTTTTAAGAGATCTCTGCTGTTGTTATGATCAGCATTACTTTTTATATCGTTACATATCTCCTTGATGTAATTGTTATTGTCTCTTCTGCATAAAAAGTTAATCTCCCGCGATAATCGATTATATTCGCTAGCTCTGGGGATTAATTGATCTCTTTGCAGATCTTCTCTCCCTTTTTATCTGATTCAACAGCACTCATCCAGGGCTTCTTAGGAACACATCCTTGTTAGGGCTGACTGTTTTCAATCGGATTCAGAATGTTCTTTTCTAGCGAATTCTAGAGAATTAGTGTTTTCAGGCGTTGATATTCTTATGTCAAGTCTAATATTTTGCTCCAGCTTTTCTTGGAATGCTAACGGATTGGTTAGGTGAGTTAGGGGCGTCTGCCTTTGTTATGTACAACATTTTAGTTTTAGTCGAAATTTACAAACCACAAGTTGATGGTCTGAACCACGTCGAGGTCCAGGTAGGGTGTTGCATGAAGTTATTGGGTCTTAATGAGAATGTAATCAGTGTCATTACGAAATTTGCCATCAGGAGAGGTTCATGTGTGTAAGCGGAGAGGGTGTTGTGAGAATGTTGTATTAGTAATAGTGAATCCATTGTCTTGACAGAACTGGATCAATCTCTCTCCTCTCTAATTTCTTACGCCTAGACCAAATCTACCTACTACCGTACGAAGAGGTTCGCCATTCTCTACATGTCCGAATTTTGAATTAAAATCGCCCAAAATAATAGTTATTTCTCGATTTGGAGTCGACTGAAGAACTGTTTTCAAATCAACATAAAAGTTTCTATTTTTTCGTCATCGGCGTCTAATGTTGGAGCATAGATCTGAATGAGGTTGACGATGCTTGGTTTACCATTAACACGAAGAGAAATTATTATTATCACTATACGATTTATATTCTAGAATAACCGATGTTAGCTATTTGTTATCCAAAAACCGACCCCATTCGAACTTTTTGAATTATTTCCGGAAAAAAGCAAAAAGTTTCCATTTGCAGATGAGAAATGGCCTGAGTTTTTGTAGTGTATTTCGGATATTCCTACTATGGCGATATGAGCATTACTAAGTTTCTTCTCGACAATATGGAGATTACCTGTTCCTCTCACGTTCCAAGTAGCTAGACGGGTTCTTATTAACACACTAGTAATCCATTTCGCATGGTGAGCTTGATGAAGGGTCACCTCATGATGTCCGGTCGCAAATTTATCACTATTCTCCCCGGAAAAGGTACAGCGCCGTGTGCTAGCCGGAGAGCCAAGCATGTCCGAGGCCTCGCTTAAGCTTACGTTTATTTACATTTGCAAAGTGGTTTATCTTGGAAAAGTTGAGCGTAGCAGTTTCCCCTTACTTCCTGTACTGTAATACGAGCCCCCTAATCTGGGACAGACACTGTTGGTAGCTTCCCAATATTAGAATTTTACCATATCTGGCTGCCACAGCTTAGTTTAGTCTGCGGACCAACGCAGTTGCCCTGGATATAGCATTAGGAACCATAAGCGGGAGTTGAGTGTCCCGTGAGAACCAGCCATCAAAAATCTTCTCTAGTATAAAACCTTTGAGGTGCCGTTTCTATGAAAAGTATTACCTCTACAGGCAATTTCAATACCCCAATCCCCTTTTACACCTTTCTTTATAGCTGCGTAGTGGTGGGGTATGGCATATACCTTGGTGGACCATGGGCATCAGTCATTGCGCTACAAAACAACTCATTGAAGGCAGTAGCTTGTTAGGGGAAAAAGGAGACGCCAGAAGAACAATAGCTGGCCATAGACACACATTTAAAACCGCCACGAATGTAGTACATCCGTACCGGTTTTGAACATGTCCATATGCGCAGCTATAAGCTGGGCACAAACACACGTTCAAAACCTCCACGAAAAACTACATTCGTGGCGGTTTTAAATGTGTGTCTATGGCCAGCTAATGAAGAATCTACAAAACACATGACCGGCAGCGATATTTCGCTGAACACAAAGAAGAAATCGTTCTCTAGGGAATGGAGAGGTGGTACGATATAAGGAAACTCCACTCATTTGAATTATAGTGCTGGTGAAAAATTTTATCAGCACTATGGACAATTGGAAGAATCAATGCGTTTATTGCATTTCGAAGAACAGATACTGTATATTATGTTAGAATTTTAGTGCCCATAGAGAAAAGATGAAAATAAATTGAATATAACAATACAGTTACACTTTAAGTACTGATATGAAGATAACTAATGAACCACTACCTAAATTTATTACTGTAATCGTTCAATAACGTTTGAGAATTGAGACAGATTCTTGGTATACAGTTCCGTCTTCTGACTTCTGCTATTACACTCAAAAGGAGCCACTGCATATTTTTAAACTGTGTAAAATTCTAAGCTGCTTAGACAATACTTGGAAAGATAACATAGCTGACCTTGAACTTTACGACGGATCATGGCCATGAAGAAGAGCACAAGCAGAATGCTAAAAGTCAGAGGTTTTCTTAGATTAAATCTCTTAAATCACTTTTTTTGCAACATATTTTTCAGATCGATGAAATAACATTTCTAAACCTCTATAAAAATTCAGGCGATTTTCCGAAAATACGTTTAAACGACAGACTGCATTATCATTAGAAAACTTTCTTCCCCGAAGGTTACCATTCAAACCGGGAAACAGAAAATAGTCGGTAGGGGGCATGTCTGGACTACAAAGGGATGGTCATTTTCTGTAAAACCAGCTATGATCAGAGGCCTTCGTAACAGCCACAGTGTGCAACTGGGAATTGTGGTGCAACAACAGCACCCCTCGAGCCAGCTTCCCGAATAATTTTCCCTTGATGGCTTCAGACAATCTGTACAGGAGAGAAGCATAATATTGCTATTGATTATTTTATTATATTTTTTGAAATCAATTACTAAAATACCCTCAGTATCACAAAATACTATGGTCATGATTTTTTTTGTTGATGGAGAGACCTTCCCCTTGCTGAGAGGTGCCTCACCCTTATAGCGCCACTAGATCGATTCCCTTTTAGCATAAAACCATAGTTTTTCGTCAGCAAAGGAAATTGGTGTTAGATGAAGAGGTTTCATTAAGAAACAAATCTCCATACGATCAGTGTATAGAAGACTTCTATATTTTGTGCTTAGATTTTATCAAACATTGCTTTATTTATTTCTTACTCCACGCCATAAAACAACACGACTAGAGTGGTGTAACGAAACGTTGGATTGGAATGAGAAGAGGAAACGAGCCGTGTTTAGTGATGAATCTCGATTTTGTTTATTGGCTCATGATGGTCGTATAATGGTCAGAAGACGTTCTGGAGAAGAAAGAAAACTTGTAGTTTTCTGTACAGCAACATACACAAGGTGTGATGGTGTGGATGGCTATCTGCCGTGGAAGTCAATCTTCTCTAGTAGTTATTCCGGCAACATTAAATGCCATTCGTTACATCAGCACTTTGCAGAATCAGTGTTGCTGCCATGTCTTCAAGAACTGGTAAATTCAATTTTCCAGCAGGATAATGTTTGTTCACATACCGCTAGGGTTGCTATGAAGTTCCTGGATAATGCTAAAATTGATCTGCTTCCATGGCCTTCTCGTTCGCCGGACTTATCAGCAATTGAACACGTGTGGGATATGGTAGGACGGAGGATGAATGATTTATGTACAGAGTTATAATGTTTAGAAAATGGATGTCGATGTGGAATACAAAGCTATAGTTCAAATTAATTAAAGTAAAAATTGACTTATTAATTTTTAAATATTTCGAAATGTTTAAAAAATGTTTTCAATAACTGGTATGCGGTTTTTGTTTAATATTTATATAACGTAGATTTCAATGTCTACTTTTGTTAGAAATGTGAGCTCTGTAGGAATTTTTAACAGATTTTTGAAAATTTTACATATTTCACTGTGAAAAAGCTAACCTATCATTTTTTTCACATTTGCAGGATTTATAGTTATTAAGTTGGTATTATGACTTATAGTTGCTAATAATTTATCGATCACATTCTCAATGTGTTATTCATAATTCGTTCACATGTACAACCTAAAAAATGATTTATTTATTTTTGCGAAGACGATTGGTTATCTGAAAAGAAGACATCCAAACATGTTCTCATTTTGTTATTCAAAGTTACTGTTTTTCTTAATATCTCGAATAGTAGATCTAACCTAACGTCGTAATTTTGCTACATTAATAGAAGCTTTTTAATATATTTTTCAGAATAATGAATTCAGTATATAAAGTTCTCCACTAAACATAAGAAATTTTATACTAAATATTAGCTTGGTATTGTGTAAGTGTTAAATAATAATTATTTACTTAATAGGAAAATTCAATAATAATTAATAACATTTCCTGGAATTGATTCTATTTTGATATCAGCCATGACCTACTGTTAAATGTAAAAATCTAAATAATATATACATATCTAATAAATAGCAGTAGTTACTTAAGCAAACATAAAAATCTGATTGATTTATTGTACATCATATCCATTAATTTGAGATATTAACATAAATTCAAGTCGTATCACTTTTCATAGTTCACAGATAAACATTTCAAATTCCACAAGCTTTGATGTAGATCCTTTCTAATAGCTTTATTTTGTACAGATTTAAATAGGCATATCATGTAAAAATGATTACTTTCACAAGCTATCAATATGGGGAAGTATTCGAATCTTTCCAGACATTGCCATTAATGTGGAATTATCAGTTCACAGTCTTAGGAGTTGTACGGCGTAACTAGGATTTTTGGTTGGGGAGGGCCAGGCCCCCGCAACCAATCATCGCCAATACCTATGCATACCTATGAAGACATGAATTTACGTATATACATAAGTTTTTCACATATCTTTATTTGCTTGTTCTTTGACACTGTTATACGAGGGGATAGCCCCGTAAATTTCTGCAATCTAATAAAACAAAGTTCTGTAGCCAAAATTTGTTTTTATTATTGTTTCACAAAGTATTCGCCCTTAAACTCTAAACATTTACGCTTTCGGTAAAACCAATTTTCAAAACAAATTCCACTCTTCCTGAGTTATTTGAGAAACAAGGTTTTTGAAGCTTTCCACAGCATCTTGGAAAGTTCCAAATCGCACACCACGCATTTTATCCTTTAATGAAGGAAATAGAAAGTAATCGGAAGGTGCTAGGTCGGGACTGTATGAGGGAAACTTAGCAATATTAACCCAGAAGTCTCTAAATATTATTTTGTTCGATGTGCGATATGACTAGAACCATTGTCATGGTGCAGAACGATCTCACTCGTTGGGCGCCCCAACCGAGCTTTTTGAATAACGTCTGGCAGCCATACTGTTGTGTGCCATTCTGCGATAACCGTACGTTTATTTTCAAGTACGACAGTTGTGATATGTCCTAAATTTAAAAAGACGCAAGCAGTCATTTTTTTACCAACTCTTTGAGATCGCTGCACTTTACCTGCATTAGGATCTATTGGAAACATACATTATGCAGACTGCCGATTAGGTTCAGGTTCAAATGCATATATTCAGCTTTCGCCACCAGTTATGGTGTAAACTGCTTTAGATCTACCTTCATCATATTTCCTATACCATGCCACATCTTGTTGTGTTTCTGTTAAACTGTGTGGTATCCACCCACAACATACTTTTATTACACATAAATGATTATGTAAAATCTTATTTATTGCAGTCACGCCGATATTCAAGATGTTTTTAATAATTTTATATGTGACTTGATTGTCCTCCTAAATCATTCTTCGCACAGCGTCTATATTCGTTTCGGTAACTGCTGAAATTGGTTCTCCTTCGCGAAAATCGTGACTGAAACTCGTTCAAATTTAAATTTATTAAACCAGCAATAAAGAGTCATATGATGCGAAGGCGGTTGGTCACCAAAAGCAGCACGAAGTCAGCCAAGGCTTTCGTTAGAAGATACGACACTTTTAAAGGCATGGTAAATCATGACTCTAAAATTTTCTCTCCTTAAATTCATTTTTGCTACAATTATTTCAAAATTAACTGTATAATAACTGTTGCAATTACCAAAACTAAATACGAACAGTTAAACTACAAAACAATTGGTTTCATGGCAAGTTTGATTTCCATGGAGTACTTGATCTATTGGGTTGCAGAAATTATGGGTACTACTATATATATGTAATATTATATGTCTAAGTAGCATATCAATAAATTATTTCTCGGTTTATAAACAACATAAAAAAATGTATAAATTACATCTTGCAACTCAATGAAGTTGACGTTAAAAAAATTATTCCAGAGGAAACAGATTATTTTGGGAAACATCACTTGGTTTCCTTTTCCACGTTTTTGAGCCACAATTTTCATTTTTTTCTCCCTATGGTCGAAGCAAATATTTACTTGAAAACATCAATATCCTTTTAATTGTTATTGTGATTTTTCTTTGTTCTATCTTGGGCTGGAAACTGCGGAAATGCAAGCACCACAAAATTCTCTTTGCTACTTAACATTCTGGATCGTACTCTTCAAAGCGCTAAACTGAACTCTTTAGGCAAGGCAAACAGTGTTGCCAACTTGGTGGAATTTCCACTAAATCTGGTAGATTGAGAGCACCATCTAGTGGCGAAATTTGGTAGTTAGTGGTATAGTGGAAAATCTGGTGGAATGAGTTTTTTTATTCCAAGTATAAATACCGGGTGACTATATATGATTGTGATTTTTTTTCTTAGGTTGGCTCTGTTTATGTTGGTGGCACTGTAAGTTTATGTCAAATTCGAGGTTAGAAGGTTAGGTTTTGCTTCAGTTTTGACACAGAATGACGCAAAACCTAACCTGCGAACATTGAATTTGACATACACTTACAGTTCCACCAACATAAACAGTGCCAACCTAAGAAAAAAAATCACAATCATTTATAGTCACCCGGTATATAAATGACAAATTTAAAAATGGGTATATTTTGATTATAAGTAGATTTATTTGAAAAGTTTTATAACAATTAAAAAAATTATCGATAGGCCCTCTATTATCGAGCGGCAGAACTATATCTGCTATATTATGTTAGGATGATGGCCGGAGGCGTTTAAATTCGAGCTGTACTTTTTTCAAATTGTTTTGTTAAAAAATTGAGAAAGCCCCTAGCATTTTGCGTAGCCCAAGGTTACAGTGGCGACATACGCATAATTTGCCTCAAAATGGCGGCCTATGGCCTACTAACTTTAATAAATTGAATGTTTTTGAATGATCATGGTTATACAGCGTATGAATATGTTGGTGGTACTGTAAGTCTATGTCAAATTCGAACTGATCAGGTTAGGTTTTGCGTCAGTTTTGACATAAACTGTCGGAAAACCCAACCTGCTAACCTCGAATTTGACATAGACTTAAAATTGACAGCAGGGTAACCAACATTAACAGTGCCAACCTAAGAAAAAAATATTTGCTATTTTGCATTTCATTCAATATATTCTCTTTTCAAATATAATTCGTGTAATGATTAATGATCGATGATTTTGTACTAGTTGAAACCGAACCAGCAAATTTAACTCGTGCTACCTACTCGTTAAATTTAGGTTCCGGTTTTAACTCGGAAAAAATCATGGATAATTATCAACCCACTTGTTATATTACAACTGAAAATAAAATAGAAGTAATGAAAGGAGCTGGTTTTAGGGAACAACAAACTTTGAAGAATAGGTGCATCAATTTTCTGATTAAGTTAATAAAAGAAATACCACAGATTGCCAGATAATGTTGATTTACTAAAACAAATGTCAACATTTTCAGTAGATAATACGTTAAATGTCATAAAACCAAGCCTGATTAATTTATTAGAACATTTAAAATATTCACCCACAATGATTGAAAATATTGAAAGTCACTGCAGAAAAATACTTTAATTGAATGGCAACACATCGATAGCATAATACGATTTTGGACTGAAGTAATTACATATAAAGACAGTAATGAGGAAAATTCTTTTAACGACTTAGGAGACTTTGCATTGTCTTTTTTAGTGCTACCACATTCTTACGCAGAAGTGGAAAGACTTTTTAGTCAAATGAATATTATTAAAATGCAATTGCCAATGTTAAAATCCATACTTCAAATCAGGTCAGGATTGCAAAGAGAAGAATCTTGTTGTTATAATTATGGCATTCCTACAAATGTCATAAAACACATTAAAAGCAATGAAACTTACAGTTACATGTTTTTTTGTATTTTTGTGTATTGTTTATTATTAATTTCTGTAATTTTTACAGTTCTTTATTTTATTGAAATTCTATCAATGTTTATGAAAGATTTACTATTTTGTATAGGTAATAAAACAATATTTAAAAAATATTTACTTTATTTTACTTTACTTGGAAAAAGGTTAGTAGAATTCTGGTGGATTTTGTTCTCCCATTTAGTGGAATCAAAAGTCCCAGTGTTGGCAACACTGAAGGCAAACATTCAAATAGCAAGTCACCGTTAAGTCTGAACTGGATGAGCCTATAATAGCTGTATGTGCCCAGGGAGTAGTTAGAGATGCACTCAAGTTTGCAGCTCATTTACGAGTACTTACCCGCAAATTAAAGAATTGCAATTGTCTTTTTCTATGCACATAAATTGACCCTTTATTTATAGAAAACTTAAGAGAAACTAACAAAAATGGTGCACAATTAACTAAAAAAAATATTCAGACGAAATCAGTTTTTTCAAAGTTAATTATTAGCAAAACGAAACTGTATTTTGGTACTAATGTTTTTTCTTGCATATTATTATTGTCTAGAGCCACCCGCCCAACATATGGTATTTATACTATAATGTTTTTAAGCCAAAAAATGTAATAAAACCAGAAAGTGTGAAAACGTGTGGGGGTCGATAACGACCCCTTTAGTTTAAATGGGTTAATAAAAAAAGCACATTTTTAAATTTATTTAACTTCTACTTTTCTGGGGTGGGCCAGACAGCACTCTAGGGAGGGCCTGTCCCCCCTGCCCATCACCCCCCCCCCCCGCTAGTTACGCCTATGATTGTACGATCATACTATTAAAAAAATTTTACTTTCGTTTCATGTAAATATATCTCTTTTGTTATAATACTTGCTATACATTTTTAATTTTAAAAATAATTGCTTTTTCTACGTATATGTATAACCGTTGAGGGTAATTTTGATCTTCTCAGTTTTCAATTTCGTTCTCTTGTTTCTTCATCTCATCCCTATCATCGACATCATTTCTCCACCTCCGTGTAGGCCTTGCTCTCCTCATTTGCCCTGTTGGAATCCACACCAATACTTTCCTTGGCTATCTGTTTTTATTCATTCTGTTTGCATATCCAAACCATTTGAGTTTTTTATTTTCTCTCTCGTCTGCGATATCTTTTTCCATGTGTTGGCTCTCTCTAATAATTTCGTTTCTGATCTTTTCTATTATTGACTTTTAGCAACTTCTTCTTAGACAATCAATTTCAGTGGCCAGTAATTTTCGTCTATTTGGTTTACTTAGGTCCCACACTACCGCTCCGTACGTTACTACTACTACATTCTGAACAATGGTTTTATAAATACATACGATTTTTTGTTTCTTTTCTTATAAACTTTTCCCATAGAATAGAGTTCAATGTTCCTATGACTTTCCGGCCTTTCATTATTCTTTCATTAACCTCTTCATGACTATTACCTTGCTTATTGAATACCACCTTTAGATACTTACAGTTTTATACTCTTATTACACAATATTCCAGATGTAAATTGTTGCACTCACCGTCTCGCCCTGTTCCTATTCTTCATTTAGTTTTGGAATGATGTAGCTTCGATCTTGTTAATAATATCAAACGTACGCAAAGTACAAACTATAAAATGCACCATGTTCCATTCCAAGTCCCATATTTTTACATTTTCTCGTCCAGCCTTACATTGCTTGGTTCAAATAGACTTGAACTACAGTAGGAGTCGGACAACACCATTGCCTTAGTTTCTTAGTCTGAACATCACAGCGACTAAGGGGAAGGGGGTACTCTGAAAACACGCTTCAAAATATCAACATAACATCTTGTTATAAATATCTTATTTCGGTTCACAAGGTGTAAGACTAACAAAACCTAAAATTGCTAGGTGTTTTTATACGTTATAATGTATGTATTATCGTTAACCTCGTTTTACCTTTCGGTGTAGAGGCTGGTACTTTATGTGCTTGCATCTGACGGTACAATGCTCAACTTGCCCCGGATTCGGGATACAAAGTTACAGCGAGCCTTTTGTGCTTGCACAGCAACCATTGTGTGAAGTGTGTGTCATGTAGATGTGTTGACCTTCTTACTCTATCTCTTAGGTCTGTAGTTCTGAGTAGAGCACAGTTAATTTGGTGCCCAACTGTGAATGGTCTCACCGAGCCCGATTCCAATCGCCAAGGCTACGGAAAAAATCCGGCCCCCGCGGGATTCGAACCGAGGACTTGCTTACTAGCAAGCCTAGCGCTACCCAGCTTCTTTATGCGTTATAATATAATCTAAAATTGATCTTTTATCTAGATTTGGTCTACCCTAAGTAACTTTGTGAATAACATTATTCTGGAAAAATTAAGTTGTATTCGTTCTTAACATTTTATAGTTCATACTATAAAAAATGAGTTTGGGCCATTAGCTAAAGCGTAGTAAATAACAATGTTTTTGATTATTACTCGTGTACATCTTTATCTTCCTTGATTAATCTATCGATATTTTTTATTAATCCGATACCTACTTTTTGGTTCGACACTCTTTGCTTAGGCCGTACCAGTGCACGCATGTTATGGTTAGGGTTGGGCAAATACATTTGCACGTTTTTCCTATTGAGCATAATGAGACGTTTTTAATGTGTACTTCAATATAAACCAAATTTTATTTTGCATTTAAGGGCATAAAAATGCAGGTTTGAAGTAAAAGTTTACGTAAGCGTTTTACTAGAAACAAAAAATGACTTTTCGAACAGCCGATTCTTTGAAAGTCCTTTTAAACAAACGTTACCAACTACGTAAGTATCCGGTTAATTTCTTGAAAAATACACTTTTCTGTATTGTGTGACGGAAAGTATTTGTCAAAGAATTTCTGTTAATGGTTAGGACTTGTCAGTGCTCAATACAATACCTCACTTCTTGGCAAACCAAATTGTGTTTTGTAGGAAACAAAAACCAACTTATGCTGTCAAAGTATTTATTATTCGTTTAGTGAGCTAACAGTACAGCTGTCTCGAGTGAATCTTCTCAATCGGGGCTTATTAAAAATGGCTAAAATCATACGAGTGCTGCAAGTACCATATCAGTAAAGTGTTTTACTGTTTATATGAAAAATAGATATCTATCCAGAAGTTCCAATTTTTAATTGAAATCCTAGTAGATATTAAAACTTTGGGAATTTTCACCTTAACGAATCAACAATAATTATTTTCGAATTTTAATTGGTTTTAAGTTTGACTAAATTTTTAATATTCTGTAATTAATTTACATCAGATTTATTAATAATTACGAACTGTCCTTCACATGCATATTTTGTCATATTTTGACAAATACGTATATGAATATCACTGATCTTAGTAGATAAATTAAACGATTAATAACTTTTATATTTAATTACTGGATCGCCATTACCATAAAACTACAATTGGATCAGCACGTGAGCACTGGCTCGCATCAGCGAAAAACAAGTGTTGAAAATGAGCATATGTAGCAATTACTACTTCACTGCATTAATAAAAATTTATAAAGGGCTATACATGGTACTTCCCACGCAAGTTATGAAACTAAAATTTTTGAATATATCAAAGGAAGAAACTCATCTTAAAAAATCAAAACCTAAAGTTTGCTCCAAACGTTGAAAAAACTATATGTGATTATGATTACATTTGTAGAATAAGTATAAAGTGTAAACTATATGCAAAAATAATTTTACTTTAACCAATAGTTAAAAAGTTGCTGCAGTTCGCATCGATCGCTGCACATTTCTGTCTTTTTAATATGTTCACCCTGTATCTGTTGAGTCAAAAAATGCATATTTTCGGCAAGGGTAAACACTTGATATATGTGGAAAATGTTGCTTTTACTCTAGTTTCTCAGTTAATGCAAAAATAGGCAAAATTTCATTTTTTAAAGATGGCCTGTACATATTTGAGCGAAAGTATATTCGGTTCCGAGCAAGGTAGATCTAATCCGTATGCAAAATATCGTCTTCTTCCAACAAATAGTTTTTGAGTTTAGCGCCAAACAGACTGACCGACGGACAGATAGACGATATTGAGAAAACATTTTTTTCATCATCTAGGGACCCTGAAACGTGAAGAGCTGAAGAAATCTCGCAAAGTGATATTTTCACGATTGCAATACTTCCTTTGCCTTAAGCGCGGGAAGTAAAAATAAACGGTCCAATAATTTTATTAAGGATTTATATAAAATGATGGTGTCCTGTAGTATTCCACCTTGACATTCCGAAATTCCAGATGTTCTTTGAACAGTACACCAAAGGAAGAGTGGTATCTGGGCGAACAGTGTCCAGATGATACATCCTTACATTAATATGAAGAAATGCTTAGAAAATAAGGGATGCAGTTTTCAACCACTACATCTGGTTTAGCGTTGATGATAAAGTAAGGGCAAATTTTGTCGTTGATGTTTTTAATGGTAGTTTTTCGAACACTTGTTTGGTTGTTGTTAAACATTTAGAGAAAACACTTCAGCTAATAATTTCTAGTTTTGTTATAAACACATTCCTTGCTCTATATACCAAATCAAGTTCTAAGTTCAAAAAGTTTTGTGTATGGTTACCGATGGTGCTGTATCAGTGGCGTACTTATGGGGGGGAGGGGGGGTGATATAGGTGTCGAATCACCCACAGAGGCTTTAGGAATAACTAAATAAAATTCGTCTTAAACAAAATATCTAGAATAAATTTTTCAATGAGCGAAGTCATCCATTTTCGCAAACAGGACGCAAAAAACTTTTGCGTTACCGACGAATGTTTGGCGTGAGACCATGTCGAGTCCGCTAAATTATTCCGAAGAAGCCGAACACTTCGCGAACGTGGCATACACAAAATTTTTTGTGCAATCGCAATTTGTTTTCGCGGCCGGTGTCATTAGTAACGGTCGTGAAAACGAATTTACAGCACGGCTGCATAAAAAAGTATTTCGCGTCCAGAGACGTTGGAATTTATTTATTGGATAAACTGGATCAATATATTTACTAATTCCTTATTTTAACTTACACAGTCTTAATTCATAAACTGTTGAATACATTCATGTTGACAGTTCTACAACTTTTATTTCAATTTTGCTTAATATTAATACAGTTTTCGCAAAAGAATTGTTTGTATCTCGAATACGAAATGCTTTTGCGTTCTCAAATGAATTTTATGTACGATCGATCAATAATAGGCTGTTTTAGACCTCATTTTCAGCCGTAAAGCAAGTCGTTTTCGGCCTTGGGGCAATAAAATTCGTTTTTGCTTGCAAAGTGAAATCTCCCATAAGCGGACACGCACGGTGCCAAAGTTTTTGTCCGGTTATTAGAGGCGTCCGCTTAAGGGAAAAATCCATTTTTATGTCTAAAAAAGTCGTATTATGCAAAGGTATACGCGCTAACAATTAATAAGAATAATAAAATAATTGAAAAAAAGTTATGTAATAGTTG
>CALNHX010007935.1:0-26469 GCA_940337035.1 Agriotes lineatus | reverse complement strand
TATTTGATATGAGATTGGTTGTTGATGTTTGAATTGATATAAGAGGTGACAATTCATTTCAATACACAATTGAGAAATATGTTAAAATCAAATTTACATAACTAAGTGACTAGATATTCGAACCCAAAGCCCTGAAAGAGTTTCAAGTGTTATCATTTGTATAAATTGAAATTTTGGAAAATCTAAAAAGGTAAAATTAATTCAAAATAGAGTAGCCAGCGTCGTAACGTAGAGCCTTAACATTATAAATATATTTTGTGTTTTATGCTTTAATACACCTCAATTGATACATTACATTTTCCATAAATTTATTCTAAACTTTACGAATTCACCATTTGCCAATCATCCATATGTCAAGTCTGAGCCTCTTTCCTCCAGTGATGTCAGAAGCGCTCCAGCGCTTTGCATGCGCAGTACGAATATGGGAACCTAGCATACCTGTATTAGTCTACATATTTTGGTTCTGCTTATAACCTACCAAGTGAAACCAAAATCGTCTTTTGATTCGTATTTTGACGTTAACCGTGGTTTGTCACTCAGCTAATTATGCTACTATATTAGGACATCCACTAGCAACATTTTTTAAGGCACTCTTGACCGTTTTTCTTTTAAATAACACATTATTTTATTTTCATTACAAAATGAAAAATTGAATGTTCAGTTTTTGTTATTTGAATATAGGTAATGGGGTAGCGGGTGGTCCTCCTATACGAACCCAGTACAGGATAGGCCACTACAGGATTTGGCAAATTCTGCCCTTACGCAAGCTACTAATCTACTCCCATTCCTGTTCCGGGAGAGATTAGGCCCTAAACCCCTATTCAAATCCCTTCCCCCCTTACCTATCCTTACCCATCCCAAACCCATGTACCAAGACGTCCGGCCAGCGCGGTACATTATGGCTATACACTCCCTCATGATTGTTCCAAATAAGCAAAAGCCCTCAGTCCCCAGCAGCCCCCAACTCACCGATCATGACAGCGATAGGATTATGAGAAGGGCAAAGGGTGTTAAGAATTTCTGGGATGGATCAGGCTGTCAAAGAAAAAACGACCCGGCAAGGAAAAGGACTATTTTTATCTCAACATATAATGTACGAACCTGCTCAACTGACGAAAAACTAGACGAACTACAACATGAACTAGATAGAATCAAGTGGGATGTCGTCGGACTAAGCGAGCTGAGACGACCAAAAGAAGATCTGATAAAGCTAAAATCGGGACACACGCTGTTTTATAAAGGACAAGAAGAACACAAATTTAATGGAATAGGATTTATGATAAACAAGAGAATTGCTAATAAAGTGGCACAATATAAAGGTGTATCAGATAGAATGGCCTATATTACACTGAAACTCAACAAGACCAAAACTCTTAAAATCATCCAAATATATGCCCCCACTAGCAGCCACGACGAAGAGGAAATAGACCTATTCTACGAAGGAATAAATGACTGCCTTAAAAACGACAAAACATCATACACACTCCTAATAGGCGATTTTAACGCAAAAGTAGGTAAAAAACTGGAAGACAGAGAACACTCAATGGGCGAACATGGAATAGATGATAGAAATGAAAGAGGTAACCTTCTGATCAATTTTGCTGAATGTAATAACATGTATATAATGAACACTTTCTTTAAAAAGCGGAAAGAACGCAAGTGGACTTGGAGAAGTCCAGACTACTCTACAAAAAATGAGATCGATTTCATTCTCTCAGACAACAAACAAATAGTACAAGATGTTGGCGTCCTAACATCATTTTCCACAGGAAGTGATCACAGGATGGTACGAACAAAAATACATATAAACCTTCAAAATGAAAGAGCAAAAACATTCAGAGCTAAAACAAAACAAATTGACACGATCAAATTAAAAGAACACAAACTCGAATATCAAGAACTTGTCTCAGAAGGAGTACAAAATAACACCACAACCATAGAAGAAAATGGACTGGATCGACACACGGAAGAAATAACAAAAATAATCCTGAAGGCAGCCGAAGAAATAGCGACAAAAGACAAATCCTCAAATGAAGGACCAATCAGCACATCGACAAAAATCCTAATCGAAAGAAGAAGACACCTAAAAATAAAAAATGACATAGATAAAACGGAACTTACAGAATTGAATAAAACTATAAAAAAGGAACTCCGAAAAGACAAAAGAAAACATAACACCAGAATAATACAAAACGCAATCGAAAATAACAGGGGGCCGAAAGTAATAAGAAAACGTATAAACCTTGGCAAAAAAGAAATGAACAAAATCCAGAACAGAAGAGGTGATATATTAACGAACAAGAATGAAATACTGGAAGAAATTACATCATTTTACTCCGAACTATACGAATCGAAAGTAAACCCTACCAATCAACAGAAAGAACAGAGTGAACGAAGTATAAGAAATATAGGATCAGAAGAAATTCCCAAGATAAATATAGAAGAACTCGACAACGCCCTAAAAAACTTAAAAAGGAATAAATGTGCTGGCCCAGACAACGTACTGGCGGAAATGTTACAAGAAGGTGGACTCAGACTGAAACAAGAACTGTGCAGGATCTATAATGAATGCTTAGAACAAGGAAATATACCAAAAGCGTGGCACTTGGCCGAAGTTATTCTTATACATAAAAAAGGAAACAACACAAAAATAGAAAACTACAGGCCAATAAGCCTGCTGTCACAGCTATATAAGCTCTTCACAAAAATAATAACGAACAGAATAACAAATAAAATCGATTTTTACCAATCTTGCGAGCAAGCCGGTTTCAGGAAAGGATTCAACACTTGCGACCATCTACAAACACTCAGAACAACACTCGAGAAATGCAATGAATACAACATCGAAATATACATCGCCTTCATCGACTACGAAAAGGCTTTTGATTCAGTGGAGATGTGGGCAGTGTTGAAGTCCCTGACAAACTGTAGAATAGACAGCCGCTATATTACATTGATTAAAAACATACATAAAAACTCTAAGATGTACATTAAAATGTTCGAAGACTCACGTCCTATAGCGATTAACAGAGGAGTACGCCAAGGGGACACCATCTCCCCAAAACTGTTTATAACAGCACTCCAAGACGCCTTCAATCAGCTAGATTGGTCAAACAAAGGAATTAATGTAGATGGTCGTTATCTCAATCATTTACGTTTTGCAGATGACATCGTATTAATAAGTAAGTCGCAAGAAGAACTACAAACAATGATCACTGAACTAGATGAAACATCAAAAGCTATAGGACTAAAAATGAACATAACCAAAACAAAAATTATGACAAACACAAACAACAATATAAACATAACATTGAATGAAAGAGACCTTGACATAGTGGACAGTTACATATATCTGGGCCAAAAAATAACAACCGCAAAAGATAGCATCAACGAAGAAGTAACAAGAAGAATCAAACTGGCCTGGAGTGCATTCGGAAGACTTGGCAACATTCTGAAATCTCCTGAGATTCCCAACAACCTGAAACGCAACGTATATAACCAATGCGTCCTACCCACCCTCACATATGGAGCAGAAACCTGGAGTTATACTGCCACCAACATAAAAAGAATGGCAAAAACCCAGAGAGCACATGAACGTATCATGCTGAATATTAAACTTTCAGATAGAATAAGAAACTCCAACATAAGAAATCAAACCAAGCTGATTGATGTCACCCAAAGAATAACCCAAATGAAATGGTCATGGGCTGGACATATTGCACGGACCAAAGATGATAGATGGACAAAACGCATAATGGATTGGCGCCCAAGACAGACAAAACGGAGCGTAGGCAGACCAAACACAAGATGGAGAGACGACATCGTGAAGGTGGCAGGAACAGGATGGCAGCAAATCGCACAAGACAGGCATAGATGGAACAACAGAGGGAAGGCCTACATCCAGCAGTGGATGGATATAGGCATATCGTGATCGTGATCGTGAATGGTTTGATATTATTAAGACACTTCATGTAGGTTAAGTCTAAACATTACTACCCTTTTTCCGTGATGTTATAAATAACAAAACAGAGGTGAAAATGTATGTCTTATATCTTAGATCACCGGTAATGGATATCAGAAAGAATTTTTCGTACACCTGACCTTTAATGCAAGGGATGCTCTAAATAGCACATTATTCACACTAAGACTTTCTCGAGCTATGCCAATACGACATTTCTCCTCTTTGAGGAAGTCTATAACGCTTAAAATAAGATTTTAGGCTTGCTCGCTTGTTTGTTATAGCATGGCATTTTTAGTGTGATTTTGGATAAACGTCAATATTATAAAACAAAACATATTTAAAGCCGACCTGATATTTGGTTTTTCCCGGTTCCTTCTAATTAAATAAAGACAGAAAATTATTACGTCATGAAAGAAGGGAAATGTGTAGACTTTACATTTCAATTCTGAATAATATTTTATAGATTTATAGAAGTGTCAAATTAATTACATTGGGCCAAATTCCCACCTGTTTGGATGTTTGGGCAGAGGATGGACTAAGTTCATGTGCATCTAGGCCTCCATGTGGGTCCATTGCACTACATCCATGTCGTGTGTGCAGTACCTCCTAGACCAGTCTCGAAAGGAGCAACATCGAATGGGTACCGTTCAGTACTGATACAGTGGACTGCGGAAAAAGTTTTACTTATCCATGGATTAGAACCAAGATTTGTTTATTGCAAGCCTGGCACTCTATCCACTGTGCCACCGAAGGGGTGTATTATTAACACCAAATATTTGAAACTGTTGTTAACTAAAAGTTAATGATAATTTCTGTTTTTGCTTAATTACAGCAGAGTTCAGATATAGCAGATACGAAGGTGAATTTAAAAATGTTTATTATAAATGCGAGTTTGCTGTAAAAGTCAAAACTAAAAAAACATTTTTTTTACTCAACATTTACCTTCAAAGAAGAGAGGAGGATGTCCCAGTAATGAGCCTATCATTATTAAATTTTTGGAATATCAGAGAAATCAAAAATCATTTGAAATATTTAGACATTTTGAAATGTAAAGTCAAGAGCATTTTAATATTTATATGGATGGAAAATATATGATTAATTTCATAAAAATATATATTTATCAAAAACAAGCTTGTAACTTTTATGTTGGGTGCAAGTAGTGCTCCCAGTTTTGGTGTAAAATTGTTAATAAAAAGTTATTTGTTGAGCCCAAAAAGTGTTGT
Organism: Agriotes lineatus; assembly: GCA_940337035.1. Taxonomy (NCBI): domain Eukaryota; kingdom Metazoa; phylum Arthropoda; class Insecta; order Coleoptera; family Elateridae; genus Agriotes; species Agriotes lineatus. Next base: position 21,285 of record CALNHX010007935.1, on the reverse strand, counting down.
TCATATTCGACAGCGTGCAGAGCATCTTTGAGAGTAATTTTCGTTGTGATAACACATCACAGTGCCTAGCGATCAGCTCTACGAGGTAACAACCAAGAGCGTCCGACATTGGGGTCTCTTTACGAGTAGCAGAGACATCGACCAGCAAGAAGTATAGGTGTACCATATAAAGCAGACTTTCCTGAGTGTCTGAGTACAGAAATGTGGAGAAAGAAGCCTTCACCAAGTCCGTAATTGCCGTGGCGTTCTTCGATTGTGCGAACCAACATCAGAGCACCGCTTCCAAAGGTAAAATTCACAGGGAAGCCGTTGCAGCAGGTCCGTAAAATTTGGGCACATCAAGATTAGACTGTCTACGAGGTGTAGCACCAGGCCCCAGTTCCCAGAAGTGGCATCCTTCCATTTTGCGATTTGGGCCAAATATTTCGACCGTTTTTGCCAGAAATGGAAAAGCAGAAGAGCGTCGGTTTGCGTCACTGAAACAAAACCAGGTTAGCCGGAAATTACATCACATCAATGACATTGTATTTACCTGATGTTAATTTTGCCATTTTTGGTGTTTGAAGTCAAATTACGCAAATGTTTATACTGAGATGGTATTGAGCCTGCTACTCAACCCTGCTTACAGCACAACAAATAAGTAAAACAAGTCAGATAGCACAGAGTTGGGGTAGTTCATGCCACTGCAAGATTGAACGTAAATTTCAATTCGTAATTACATTTGCAAAGAAATTCTGGTAGTAATGAGTTTATTTGAATAAAGAAGGCAAAGGGCAGAGCTCGTTTTTCATAGACCGGAGTCGATAATTATAAATTAGCCAAAAATAAGAGGTTTGTGGAAAGTTAAAGCCGAACCAAAATAAATAGAACTGTCACAGAAAGGTTTATAAAATGTGCGTGTTAAATGAAGCGTAGATGTCAGAATAATTAAATGGAATATGTTTTATGAGCATTTTAAATAAAGGTAATAGAAGCAGAATTATGATAATACGTTGCAACGAGCATAAACCAAACAGAACATGGCGATTATACTAATGGGACAGCAATATTCGAACATTTGGAGAAAAGCTAAAAGTTTAAAAGATTACAGGAAAAGTACACACAACAGGATGTGAAACAAATTAGTGCAGGAACTGAACAATTTAAAAAACAAGTCAGTGTAATTACGTGAGTGAAAGACAATTTAAATAACACAAAGTGAGTTGCGCTATGACGCAGTTTAAAACCAAAATAAAAAGAACAATATGTTACAAATAAGAATTCTTGTACTTAATTTTAGTTATAAATTATATTTAGTTAAGAAGTTATTGTATTGGATTTGGTCAATTTCCGTTTTGTATAACCTAGATAGGCAATTGTTATTAACGACCGATATAGAGAGACAATTGAATAAAAATTATTAACGACATGCAGTTTATGTGCTCTCCAAAAATTACAGTTTTTACCTAGTAATTCATTAATAATATAAATAAAAAGTGCACCATTGTGCCAAGTAATTGTCAGTGCACATGTGAGAAGGTGGGGAACATTTTTCCTCACATGAAAATAATTTTTAATCGTTGCTACCTTACGCACTTCAGCCGGGGGCACAATAAGGTTTCTGAGCCCAAGATTTCGACTGCAGCGTGTCCGCACAGCGTGTAGGAAGCATCTACAGCATCCCAGGGGTCCAACTTCAGGCAGATATCACCATGAGCAGCATCCGAGAGAGCTACCGCAACCCTGCAAAGAAGTCAGGTTAGTTTTCAACCAAAATAACGGTGTTAGCAACCGGAAACTCGTACGACTACGAGAGCAAACCTTCATGAACGAGACCCAGATAGAGTTAAGCATCCATTAAAAACCAAATATCCAGTAATTGCCATAATCAAGTTTGAGGTTATGTTGATCCCATATCGACGCTCCAAAAAACAAATTAATGTTTATTAGTTTAAATCACAAAAAACGAATCACACCAAAATAAACCGATTTGTAATAGGAGTTTTACAGCAATAGCGTCTGCGCGTTCGAGTTAAATTTATATTCCAGTGGCGTATCACGCGAGTTTAATATTAATGTACAGGTGAATCCAACCCTCAGGTACGAGTCATCTTCTCCTTCTGATTTGATTTTGGCTTCCCTCATTCTTCCTATTGTGTTAAGTGATATTCCAGAAGCTGCACAAAGATGACCCTGTAGTTCTGTATCTGTAGTGTGTGGAGGTGTTTCATCACTTCCATACCGCAGTTGTGTTAAAAAATAAACACGTTAAAGAAAACTTCCCATGTTTGGCCTCTAATCACATTGCCGCTGTCCAATTTACTTATTTCATCCAGTTCATAAGATGAGTTCGTAAAAACCTACTTCTAAATAATACTAAATTACTAACATTTAAACAGCAGTTCACACTAATAGTCAGATCTCGTATATTAAGTAAATTTAAAATAAAACACAAATGCAACAATTAAATAAAACGTTTCAGTTATTCAACGATACTTTGTATTGTAAGTGAAAATTTGCAAACGAGTAGTACACTGCCGTGGTTTAAATGTTCGCCTTACTCTCACTCCAACAGCTTGCTACAGTGCAATTTTGGTAAGAGGTGATTTTACATGTACCTATATCACTTCGTCTGAGTATTGTAGTATAGTTTTTGCTCTGATTGCAATTTATTGCAGTAAGCTTAACATTTAAGGATGTCAAAACTTTTTTATGTAGATATTGAGCCACTGCTATAGCAATTTATGCCTAAAAATTACAAAATAAATCAATCTGATGTAGCATATTATACGGACATACATTCATGAACACCATTAATATTTTAAAAGATACTGCATAATTTTTTCTCATTTAGAAGTGCAAGATATCTTGATATTTAAATAATATAATTATGTATCAACAGATCCAGAAAAAACTGCAATGGTAAATAGATCGTTTGTAGTGGAGTACCACATAGCTTCAAGGAAAGCAAAACGTATTTTCTGTAGGTGTTGAAGTATGTAGATTAGTACTACATAGCTGCATTTTTATAGGACATCAAACACCTAGGCAGAGCAGGTATTCTACTTTTGTCAAGCTGTAATGGTTACAAGATGTGCCAGACAAGATTAATACAGTACTGTTGGTGGGTACTCCATTTTATTGCAGTTAATTATTATGTTGTGTGTAGCAATGTTGGATAAAAGTAAATACTCAAATATTAATATGTAGAAAGTGAATTTGAAGCATGTATCTTTAATAAAGCGTAACAATCATCCGATTATTAGCTTAATTTGTAATTAGTATCCGACATAATAATTTTTATTGCTTGCTTGCTTGCTTGACGCCACTTTGAGAGCTAACTCGTGGGCCGAATTGGCTGATTTTGGTGTCAATCGACTCAGAGCGACGCAAGTAAGCCAGTAGTAGGGTTTTCAAATTTTTATAAGTGACTTTTTAATGTGGATTTTTTTGTTGATAGCTAACCTCAAAATTAACTCGATACACAAAATGGATCACTCTTGTACAAATTGCATTAAATGAATTATTTCGCGCCCAACTTGGGTGCAGAACGCTAGTTAATAATAATACGTAATATAATATTTCCCATTATTCCCTTTAAGGGACATAGGGATAACAGCTTCCCGTTGATATTTTGCGGGACATAGGGTAGCTTCTATGAGTTCTTTCCAAGCTTGTCTGTCCCGGGCTAGGTACCCAAGCCCTGCAATGCTCTTCTTTGTCTCTTTCTCAGTAGTTCTTCTCCATGTTTCCCTGGGTCGCCCTCTTTTTCTTTTACCACCAGGGTACCATTCAAGTGCCCTCCTGCATATCTCTTCTCTCTCCTTTCTCAGAGTATGCCCTAGCCAGCCAGCTTTCTCCTTATTATTTTTATGTTGATGTCTTCTTGCCCTGTTCTCCATGGTTATCGACGCTAGACTTGAAGAGCGGTTATTGGCAAGTCGGAATGGAACCTGCGGACAGGGAGAAGACTGCATTTACCATCGGAACTGGTCTGTGGCAGTTCTCCGTCATGCCGTTCGGTTTGTGCAATGCCTCCGCCACGTTTGAGAGGCTGATCGACACCGTCCTGAAGGGTCTATCTTGGCAGACCTGTCTGATATACTTGGACGACATCATAGTGGTGGGTAGATCCGTCAACGAGCATCTGAAAAACCTGGAGGAAGTGTTCTGTAGACTGCTAGGTGCCAACCTGCGATTAAGTCCAAAGAAGTGTTACATCTTCCAGAAGGAGGTACAGTACTTGGGGCACGTCGTAACCCGCCAGGGAGTAGCAGTGGATCCGAGTAAGGCGAAGGCAGTACAGGATTGGCCGATCCCGAAGGACAAGCATGAACTGCAAAGCTTCCTGGGCCTCTGTACTTACTACCGATGGTTTGTGCTGGGCTTTGCAAACATTGCAAAACCGTTAACCCGTATAACGGAAGAGGGACGACAGTTCGAATGGATTGCTGAGTGAGCGGAGGCCTTCGAGACGCTCAATTCTGCCTGCATCTGTCCAAGGTGGTTTCCGAGCATCAGCGTGACTGGTACCAGTACATTCACCTGTTCCTGATGGCCTACGGATCGGATCGGCAGTACAAAAAACAACCAATCACATCCCAGCCGCAATACTCTTTGGGTGCGAGCTGCGATTGCCATGTGACCTCAAATTTGGAAGAAAGCCTGTCGAGGAAACGGCCGGCGAGGACTACGTGGGGAACCTGAAGAAGAGGATGGAAGAGATCCACGACGCCGTACGCCGAAACATTCAGTGTGTCAGCGACCGAATGCAGGACCGATATGATGCCCGCGCTGAGGACGGTGGTTTCCAGCCTGGCAATTTGGTATGGTTTCATAACCCCCAGAGGCGTCGTGGTCTCTCCCCCAAGCACCAAAGGAACTGGGAAGGCCCCTACACTGTAGTTGCTCGACTGAATGACGTGGTATACCGAATCCAGAAACCCCTCGAGGAAAGTGCAGGGTGGTGCACTTCAATCGGTTGGCCCCATACTCTGGAACCAATGAGGAGGTGGAGGCTGTCACTGAACAACCCCTGAGACCACTAGAGACCGGAGGTACCTCCTTCCAGGAGTATATGGCCGCTTATGGGGGTACGAAGACCGCGCGATTTGGGGTCACTACAGAGGTGCAGCGTGACCTGTTCGACACGCTGTGGCGGTATTCTCTGGCACACTGCGTCGCCCAGGACATCCGGATGTTTAGGGGGATCGCCGTTGCCTTCCGGGAGAAGTTTGGCCGGTTAGACCAGCTGCGAGAGCAGGCACCTCAGGTTGCCAGAACTTTGCAGCTGAAGGAAGGCAATAGCTCCATTTATTACTTCGTGACGAAAAGACTGTCGTACGAAAAACCAAGATCTCTGGTCCGCTCTTTTGGACCTTAAGCTGAAGAACGGCGAAACCTGACTAGCGGTGCCGAAATTAGGATGCGGCTTGGATTCGTTAGACTGGAGGATTGTACGCAGCATGCTGGAAGTAGTCTTCGACCGGACCGGCATCCAGATCGAGGTCTGCTGTTACAGCTTTTTGCGAAGCGTTGAGCCCACGGTGGACTGCTACTTCTTCAGCCAGTCTGTGTGCAAGAAGGGCACCGCCTGCAAATACCGCCATCGAACCCTCACAAAAGCGAGAGGACCGGCACCCGTTGCAACTCGTTCTGGGACAGAACGACCTAAGGCGGGGGCAGTGTAACGACCTTCGAGCTGGATCGTGTGCAGACAGATTAGTCAGCCTTCCATATCATCCCAGAACGACCGCAGCGGAAGAGCAAGGCAGTCCAAATCTAGCTTTGAAGTGCGCGAAGATTGCCATATAAATCATTCGTGTTTAAGTCGTGTGTAAATAAATAAAGTGTATTTGTTATTAGAAATAGTTCCTGTTAGTGTATAAATAATTTGTGTTCCGTATTAATAGTTCTTGTGTCTTTCTTAAATCGTTAAGTTAAATTGCTGTAAATAAATGCTTAAAACAAGAAGCGGCGTATAATTTTTAATAGCCCAGAAGATAAATCGTAACAATATCATGGATGTCGGATCGTCTTAACAACAAGTTATATGAATATGCGGACGTATAAGTTACAAGTTTATATAGAAAAATTAAAAATAAATATTTTACTCTATCAAGTTTATACAACATTAATTAAAAGTAGGAAAAGCAAGAGTTTAAGGTTAGAATCTTGTGGCACTCCAAATTTAGATACAAAGGTTCGTATGCCATATGCTTCAGCCGGTTTGTCAGGTAAAAATTGAAAAAGGTGATACATGATAACAGGATATATTCTAACAAGCTTCCACTCATCTGGAAACATAAGTGTTTGAGATCCGCATTAAATATGATAGGACTTTTGGTTTGTTGAGACATAGAGAGGACAAAAATTTCTAATTCTAAGTTGGGTCAAAGCTTCCAGCTCAAAATGATTAGAGCTTATACATAAAGGGCATAATTACTGAACTTGAACATGGTACTGAAGAATCTGATGTAAAAAGCGCTAGCTGTCTGCACATTAACTGAAATTATTTAATGAGCAACTTTTTTTGCCTCCAATATACCGAAGATAGATGCATATAACATCAAAGAATGTGTATGAACGTTAAGCTTAGAGACAATTATAGCATTTCTGGTACGAGGCGGAAGACCTCTAAATTTAAAATAGGTATAAACAGAATAGGAACTTACTCAATTTTATGAATGTAGAGATTTGATAAGACAAAGAACTGAAGGAAAAGGTATGTATACTAATTTCTATCAAAATTATAATCAGCAGCTGTAACATCCTAACAATATACTCAAATCACTGCTTACATTCATAATTAAAGGCAACATGTACATATAAAGAGGAAAATGCAGAAGGGCCAAATCACCACAACCCCACTGCGTGTTTGTCAGTGTTTACAAACTCTCAAGGGTACTTATTGGTTGAGTCATATACACACATTGAATAAATAATGGCGAACTTCTGGTAGGGCAGAAATGCTATATAAAAAGATCAATCTAGTTTAACATGCAACTAACCGTCGACGTAGTAGCAACCAAGATTTTGTTGACTAAGTAACTTACTGCATGTAGGCATAGTTCCCGATTAGATAGACGTTATATTCGGTTCTGAGCAATTAGCTTATATCCTTCTGTTATAACTAACGCAAACATTAAAACGATAACTTCCAGTTGTAAAAAAGCAGCCAATTAGAATTATTGCAGGAATCAAACATTAGAAGAGCATTCTGCATACACAGATTAGAACTAAAGTTAACCGGAAAAATAGAAACATCATGAAATGCTACTATTTAGGAACGTTTTATCAAGGAATGGAACATTCCAAAAAGTATAAACGATACTGCGAAATCATGAAAAAAATCAATGAGTATATCCGAACTGAAGAAATAGAAGATCAACCAATGGCTCAAATAATTCACGATGTAATATGTTAAGAGCACGGTAAACATGCAAATTAGACCTACCAATAAATAACATTACTGACTAACAATAGAAGACTTTGCAGAGGTCTTCAACTGACTGTGACGAAATAGTAATAAGTTAAACTATGATCGCGATAATCTTATAATGGAAGTACGTATATTCTTTGAACTGATAATAGATTAAGGAAAATTGCGTTACAATGGAAAGAGAGCGCCAAATTAGGAATAGGAACACAAATCAACCACAATCACATTTCGCAATTCAGTTTTTATTGAATATCATAATCAAAATAAGCTGCAGAATTCAAATAGCGGAAGAACAAGGTTTTCGATGGAAGCATTGTAGATGCAATATCTCGTCAGTTGATTGAAACATTAATAGAATATAATAACCCGACGACCATACCTTTTATTGACCAAATGGCAATAATTGAAGATATAATCAACACATTAGATGACGAAATTGTACCACGAAAATTGATTAACCTTCTACGAGATATTAACATAAAAAAACTAGAGTACAAACGTCTGGGGATCTTACCGATCTGGCGAGGGAATAACTCAAGGCGACCGATTTAGTCTGCTTATTTTTAATTTAATTATGAATAAAAGCATTGAGCGTATACGCCACAAACGATGTTACGGAATGGGCAACAGGAGGATTAACATAATGTGTTAAGCCGATGACGTCGCTGTTAATAAGTTAACAATAACGTTGACCTACAGAGATGACTACATCAATTCAACATCACGGCCAAATTAATTATATGAGGCTTCTTTAATAAAAACCCAGCTTTATTTTATAACAATTATGTTTAAAAACATAATAACATAATCTACATTTGTATTAAGGCATTTATCCCACTGACTGTGTCACGAAGCTGTTTGTGGCTACTATTTGAAAAATTCTTGTACGAGTATTTTCTATTTCTGCGTTTGATTGAGAACGACGATCCTTTAACATTTCTTCACTGGTCAAAAATATGAAAATCAGTGTGAAAGTACACCAACAATTTATGAATTTCTCTAGTCAATGTTCGACCATATTTCATAATGAAAGAAACGACAACAAATTAAATGCGCAGTATTTTATTTAAACATCAAATAAATTTAAACAGTAGAAATAATAAGTGATAAGTAAACCTAATATATGTTTTGTAAAAATGTTACACATTGAGTAACAATTATAAACGTTTATGGACGGTCTTACAAAGACCACTAACTTGAGATTAACTTTAATTATTTGTTAAATTAAACAAAAGCTCATCAAAATGTTAGTGATTATGACATTCTATTCATTAATAAACAAATTTTGATGCGCTTTTGTTAATTTTTACAAGGAATTAAGGTTCACCTTAAATTATGTTTTTTAAGACTGACTGTTAGTAAAATAATTAATGTTTAGTAAAAATCATAGACGATCAGTAAGAAAACAATAAAATCGCCCAGTAAAATAATACATTTACAGGGTCAGTACTAATTTTAATTTTCGAGAAAGCAAGGAAACAAATTAAATGCACAGTATACATTAAAACAGTAAGTAATTAGCTTTTGAGCATGTTAGATAGGTGGAGTTGCTCAAATTAAAATAATTTCTGTATTTTTAAACTTCAATTGTAAATAAAAAAGTTACCGAAGAAATAAAATATTTTAATCTCTTTAATAAAGAAAGCGCAAGAGTGTTTAAAATTATATACAAAATAGATAAAAAACCATCTGTAAAGGGCTTTACTCAGAACTTCCCTCGGAAGTGGAAGTTGTGACACATTTTTTTTTTGAAAAATGAGAGGGACCTAGTGGTAAAAATATCTTAACGTTGCTAATAATACTTTCCGCGGGTCGGGGGAGGTCAAACCCCTGTGCACGATGAGTGCCCGGGAATGGCTGAAGGTGATAGACCTCCGTTAGCGATAAAGAAGGTTGACCCTTGAGCTTACGCCCACACGCTAGGAATGTGAACATCAATCCTCTGACTAGTCTTCTTACAAAAGTTACATCAATACTGAACCAGTCAAATGAAGCAGTTAGTAATGCGAATTACATTAATTTGCAAACAAAGCAGTTGGTAGTATTTGAACCCGCGTTTCCAGATGGTTAGTCAGACGCTTTAACCACTCGCCCACGACTGCTGATTGATCGTATTTGCTGATGGCTGTGTTATAATGAACCATGCAGATTTAAATAAAATACTGTGCAACTGTTATTTTTTCATATGCTATTTAAACTGTGCAAACCATAAAAAAATACCGTGCATGTTTTATTGGCCACTTAGTTTTCTTGGTCAATGTGTAATATTCAACTAACCATATATATATATTTGTTTACTGAATGAAACTAAATGACTGAACATATTATATACGAAACGTTTTATTAGTACCCTAATGAAACCTTCCACACATAGCATCTGCTTTCAGTTGATGCAGAAGTGCTGCATCTGGTTGTATCCTTCTTATTTTATCTTCAATTTTTAAACTTTATGCGCCATATTTTACAGTGGTGTAACGCTACGTAATTCTGGAAATTTTACTTTTATGTTCAACATCAAATTCTGATTACTTTACGTTTTTAATTCGCGCGGGTATCTCTGGTTCAAGGTTGTCAACAGCTGAAGTAAGGGAGATTCGAGTCAATTATATACAGATTTTTATTTTGTGTATCTATTTTACAAAGAAAAAGAAAAATGTTAATTTTAAAACTACATACATTAAAAAAAATTAAATAAATAAAGGTTCTTGGGCCTCTGCGGTGCGGCCGGATTATCAGGGTAAAGGGCAGCGTTCTAGAGCGGTAGATATGGAATATCCCTACCCTTGTCCTGTGATTCCAATAGCTGTAAATAGACCAAGATTAAACAATTTAGTTTCGGCTCGTCGGTCCCGGGTTTCTCCAGATTTTTGAGCTTGATTAGGCAAAAGCCAACATGATTTTTAGGCAGTTCACAGCCACCTTAAGCTTAGCAAACGTGACCGTTTATATACGCGGGATCTCGCGAATTGCAATGGAATTAGGCCGCTCGAGATTCACGGGCTGATGTCTTGGCGGCGAGCTGTCGGGAGGAATTATTTATTAAAGGACGATTTCACAGTTTTCTGGATAGGAAAAGATAGACAAATGTGAGCGTCAAAATATAGTTCTAATGCGCTCTAAGATCAACAGGACAGGGTAGGTCTGGGGCTAATTTTGAGCGGCATGATTTAATTCCTGTGCGCTCCACGATTAACAGGATAGGCTAGGTTTGGGGCTAATCGTGAGCGGCACGATGTTGTTCCTATGCGCTCCACGGTTAACAGGACAGGGTAAGTTCTGGACCGGACTGCTTCGGCAGTTTTACTAACCGTGCAAAGGGAGATTTGTAGTCAGGTAAGAGTGGATTAGTCAGTTCAACTTCTCAGTTAGGAGCTGGGAATTGAACTTACGTGAACTGGAAAGGACAGGTAGTACGGGCAAGGATTTTGGTTTTAACTGGTAACAGGTATCTGAGAGTCTCCGGTTGGGGCTCGGGTTCTGGTCTGGATTCCGAAAGGAACGGGTTAGATCTGTCTGCGAACTGAGCTGGCATCGCTCTTTTATATGCTTCGAGGCGACCGACCTGGTGAACCTAGAGTGGGGCTAAAACATGCTAGTTAGGTGGGAGCCGGAGAGTAGGGATGCGAAAATTCAATAAATGAAGAAAAAAACAGGTGTATGCCCCAGATTGTAACTTGTTTACCACAATTTTTAAAAATCTTAAATTGTTATCAAGAGACTGTGTTTTATTTAAACATTTTATTTAATTTTCTCAATGCTCACATATTCAAATAAAACTATAGCTAAAAAACAGAAACTGTACACAGTGTAAATAAAAATACTGCGGACCAACCGACATCGGCAAACGAATGCTTTTATAAAAAAATCTGTAGGCTTTACTCAGAACTTCCCTCGCAAGTGGAAGTTGTGACACAAAAATTTAAAAAATCAAAGGAAATTAGGGGGTAAAAATATTTTAACGATGTTAATAATACTGAGGCTATAAAAGAAAACGCTGGGTAATGCGAATTACATCAATTTTCAAATAAAAAACACTGCGGTGGCATTCGAACTCGCAATTTTAGCGCCTGCGAAAGCAATTTCAACGCTTGGCAGCACCCCCGTTTGGTCCCGTTCTACCACGAAGAAATGGCTCGCATCCGCGCTCTGAATTATATACAAATCGGTTGTTGTTGCCGACTGTTGTTCCATTTACGATGTTTACCCTGTATCTGTTGGGCCCCATTTTTGACAAGGGTAAAGCTTGAGTTATGTGCAAATTATTACTTTTACCTATTCCGCAGTTAAAGCAAAAAAGGCAAAAGGTTATTTTTTAAGGTGGTCACCCTGTTGACACCTAAGTAGACATAATCCGCATCCAAAATATCAACTGCCTTTAACAAATAGTTTTTGAGCTAAACCGCTAATACACAGACAGACAGACAGACAGACGGACAGACAGACAGACGGACGGACAGACAGCTAGACAAGCGGAAACGAGAAAACATGTTTTTCGTCATCTAGGGACTTTGAAACGTGAAGATTTGAAGAAATTTCGGAAGGTGATTTTTTCATGCCCTTCGTCTTTTAGACGCGGGAAATAAAAAGGAGGAAGAAAGAAGAAGAAGAATGTTGTGTAGATAATGCAGGAATATCGAGTAACCACAATGTGTAAATCCTAAAGAGCAACAGGAAAAATACTACCATCCAAACGATGGGTTTTTGTCGTCTGCAGAATGGAAGCAGAATAGAGAGTAAAAATTGAAGAAGGTGACGAAGATAGGTTAAGACCACTTGGCATTACCTAATCTTTCAGAAACTTTAGAAAGCTGTTTGTATTACTTAACCTGAATGGACAAAGACTAGATTCTACGTCTTGAAAGAGGTATGCAATGTTAAAAAAGGAGGGAAGGTGAAAAATAAGAAGACATGCTGAATTTTTAAATATTGTATTATTTTAGTGTTATTGTTTTTGTACTTGTAGCCGACGTTAGCTGCTTAAATGTAAATAATAAATCTATGGGAAAATGTTTTATCGCTTTTCGTCAAAAATTATAAACAAAGAAGAATTGACTAGTATGGACAACACGTACTATAAAATTCAAAAGGACGCACGATTCATGATCGGAATACCAAACTGGAGCAATGCGGCTGAGGACAGGGATATTTTGAGGAAAAAAAATAGAGGAAACCAAGACCCGATTTGGGTTGTAGCGTAATTGGATGGACACACGTACTAAGTGCATCTGACAAATGTGCATTCAACTAAGAATTAACTACATCTGCTTGATTTGTGTGTCTAACTAAATCATTTATGGTCTCCTCTTCGGAGAGTTTTAACTTAGTTTTTTTTAGCTAACTACATCCATAGATGGATCCAGAGACTTCCCAAGGAGGGGTCAACTGAATTTTTTTGCGTTGAACAGTAGGGTTTAACTAATAGTTTATGTAGGTACTGCCTATTATGAGACGGTACTAGGTAGATAGAATATTAGAAGCAATATTTTACAGTTTGAATAAACATCCTGATGGCATAATTTAAAAATGTCTGTGACTCGAGCATCGGTCGCGGAACCGGGCGGACGTTGTTTAATCGCAGTGATTGCGTGAGATATCCCGTAACCTTTAAACTTCGATATATCCAAAATTCTACAAAATATTGTGATAAATATTTTAATAATATAAAACTTTTAAACAATTTACTTTAAATTGAGCCTATCGGAGGGCTCAAATTAACCTAAAACAGCTATGAGCAAGAAACGTAACAGCAGTGACCTCTCACCTCCTGCCACGGCCGTTAACAAAAGGTATTTATTTAATCCCCAATCCCTCAATAAAGCTAATCCTTACTACCTACTTGATAATGTAACCTCTACCAATTCAACTTCAAACAACACTCAAAATGAATCAAACAATGATACCAATAAACACATTAAAATACCACCAATTTACGTACACGAAGCAACCAACTACCAAGAAGTGCTAAAAGATTTAAGCTCTAACGTTACGAAAGAATTTACAACAATTTGTAAAGGAAGAACACTACGGATCAATCTTACCAGCAGTGACGATTTCCGCACACTTACAAAGTTTTACTCCGAAAATAACATTAAATATCATACGTATAAAGATCCAGCACAGCGTATAAATCAACTCTCCATTATCATACGAAACATACCAATCTCTATATCAGATACTGACATCCAAACCGAGCTCACTAAACTAGGATATCCGATAACCAAAGTTGCAAGACTTTACAACAAAGATAAATTCCCAATCCCTATCTGCGCTGTCGAGCTAACAAAAACCGATAAAGCAACAGAAATGTTTAACCTCACCAAACTAGGACACTGTGTAATAGCTGTTGAACCAAGAAGAAAATCTAGAGACGCCCCCCAATGCCACAGATGCCAACGCTACGGGCATACGAAAAATTATTGTAGATTAGAAGCACGTTGTATCAAATGCACAAACAGAAAAACCTCAATGTGTAAACTGCGGGGATGAACACCCCGCAAATTATAAAGGCTACTCCTATTACGTAAAAATCAGCAACAATTCAACACAGAATACATACCAGCGAAACTCCAGCAAAAGAACCGACAGAACTTACGCGAACATAACTCAACAAAATAATTGTACCCCAAACCCAAATGACAACTCCTCAGGTACCATTCAAACAATCATTAAAGTAATAATGGATTTAATCACGCCCCACCTCGATAAAATCAAACCCATTCTAACAGTACTAATACCAATACTGATTCAACATGGTATTATATAACGTACACACCATTAATAATATAACAATAGTTAACTGGAATGCTGACGGAATCAAAAGACAACGTTCCGAACTTATAAGTTTCTTGGCAAGACATAATGTAGACGTGGCTTGTATATCCGAGACGCACTTAAGCGAGAGCGAAACATTTAAATTGCCGGGTTATACATATAATTTACCGAAATGACAGAGCCGGAACCATAGCATCTGGAGGTGTTGCTATAATAATTAAACAAAAACTTACACACTTTCAATTACTCAATATACAACTAGCAAGTATAGAAGCAACTGCCATTAATATACAGTTAAACGACAACACACAGACAAAAATAATAGCTGCTTACAAACAACCGAACCGAAGACTAGCACAACAGGATCTTATTAGTTTATTCGATAATACTCACAGTACCTTTTTGATTGGAGACTTAAATAGTAAAAATACCCTATGGAATTGTAGAGTCAATAACCCTGACGGCAAAAAACTACATACTTATACTACTATGCAAGCTATACAAATATCAGCAACAGACAAATTCACGTATTACCCTTACCAACTAGACAGGCAGCCCGATATCCTGGATATAGTTCTCCACAAGAATTTCACTAAACCTATATACCAACAGGTCTTAACAGAAATGGACTCCGACCACCTCCCGGTACTATTGTCTTTCTCACACATGCCTCAATACAACCCTCCAATCCCAAAACTAATAAATGGATTTGTCAACTGGGATCTCTTCATGAGTAACATAGATAAACAACTAAATCCACCTAAAAGTATCAATACGGCTGAAGACATTGATAATGTAGTTGAATACTTTACTAACGACATAAAACAATGTATCTCAGAAGCTATAACTACTCCAAAAAGACCAAGAACATCACGATCTTTTCATACACCGATTGCAATACTAAATTTAATAAAATACAAAAATCAGATACGCAGAAAGTGGCAAAACACACGTGAAGCTCATCTAAAGGTCCTATTAAATCAATTAAATCGACAAGTCAAGTGGGAACTAGACAATCACAGAATAAATTTATACCAGGAATACATCCAACAACTGGGCTCGAAAGATAATAGCTTATGGCAAGCAACTAAACGAATTTTAAAACAAAAGTCAATTATTCCACCACTAGTAAAACATAACAACATATACACCACAGATCAAGAAAAATCCAATATCTTAGCAGATCAGATAGAGGAAAACCTTAATCCAGCACAAGGCAACGATCAACGATTTATAGACGAAATAGAAAGATTCGTGACAAATCATATGCCGCTACAATCTGACCTAATAAATCCAACGTCGCCATACGAAATAAAAGCCGAAATAAAGAAACTCTAAATACGAAAATCTCCCGGTCCTGATCTAATGCCAAATATTATTCTAAAAAACTTACCACGCAAAGCACTAGCCTACCTCGCAACAGTTTTCAATGCATGTATGAGAATTGGACACTTCCCCGTAAAATGGAAACATGCCCATATTCTCCCATTTCACGAAACAGGAAAAGACAAAAAGAAGCCAGATAGCTACCGTCCTATAAGTTTATTATCTACGTTATCCAAACTGCTAGAAAAAATAATCAACAAACGTCTACAGAAATCTCTTAGACAGAACAATATCATACCCATGTTCCAGTTTGGATTTAAGGAAAAACACAGCACATCACATCAACTGTTACGCCTAACCGAAACTATAGCAACGGGATACCACTCAAAAAAGTACACAGTCGTAGCCTTCCTAGATCTCCAGCAGGCCTTCGATAAAGTCTGGAGAGAAGGACTATTATGCAAACTCCTCCAGGCCAATATTCCAACATATCTAACTAAAATAATATCCTCTTTCCTGCAAAATAGATCATTCTCGGTCAGAATTAACACAACGCTCTCCAACGTCAAAAGAATGAATGCAGGAGTACCACAAGGGAGTATTCTAGGTCCTACACTTTTCAACATTTATGTAAATGATATTCCCGAAATTTCAAACATCGGAATAATAGCAATGTTTGCGGATGACACTGCTGTCGTAGCGCAACACGAAAACCTGGAAACAGCAATTCATAATCTGCAGGAAGCCGTAAACGATCTATGCCAATGGTTTAACAACTGGCGTATATCAATAAACTCAACGAAGTGCGAATGCAACATATTCACACTGCGAAGAATCAGGAATCCAACATCACTGAAGATAAATAACACCGATATCCAATGGAATCCAAAAGACTCGGCAGTGAAATATTTAGGACTATACTTAGACGCTCAGTTAAAATGGGGCTGCCATATTAACCAGAAACTAAATCAAGGCCACGCCCGCCTAGCCCTATTATACCCGATCCTTAACAAAAAATCACCATTAAAACTCCAGTGTTCTATTCTACTCTACAAATCCATTCTTCGTCCTCTCCTAACATACAGCTGTCCAATCTGGAGCAACGCTGCTAAAATTCATTTAAATAAAACACAAGTTTTTCAAAATAAAGTGCTCAGAATAATCCTCAACTGCCCATGGTACATCAGAAACAATCAAATTCATGAAGAACTAGGCATCGAAATGATTTCGGACCACGTAAAGAGACTAACCAAAAAATTTATGATCAACCTACATCAATGCCCTGCAGCGATGTATTACAAAATAGGAAACAGAAGAATTCACACCAGATTAAAAAGGAAACTCCCAATAGACCTTTGCTACTCATCATCAGACACCGAAACAGCATCAGAAATAAGTGACTAATGTCCCTCATAGACATACTCTTTGAATATCATGTAATCCCAATTCTCTAATTTAATCTTACCATACAAGTCCACATCGACTTAACTAGTTATGTTGTATATAATAATATAGAATTTTGTTAAGTAAACCGAGCCATGTATAGCAAAATGTATGCTGATCTGGTTATAAATTAAAAAAAATGTCTGTAACAGATAGGGGTGTTTTGGGTTTCGTTTTTTTTAAGTCTCGAGTCCTCGAGCTAACTTAACTTTCCACATAATCACATTCGACTTGAAAACAGCTCTTGATAAACCACATGTGGACGTATTATTACATAATATAAGTTCATAGCAAAGAATTTATGGAAAAATAATAAAAAATAGGCTCGAGAATGAAGTTGCAGATGTAGAGGAACAAAGTGGATTCCGTGCTGGACGATCTGTGGTAGACAATCTCTTTTGCATAAAGCAGCTGATAGACAAACGCTTGGCATGTAATCTCGAGACCCATATGGTTTTTATAGACCTAAGGAAAGCCTACGACAGTGTCCCATTATTTAAATTATGGCAGGTCATGCGACAGAGAGGAATTAAAGAAATCTATATTCAGGCCATACAAAACCTTTACAGTAATATGACGAGTTGTGTCAAAATAGGACAACAAATATCAAATGAAATAAAAGTGACAAAGGGGCTTCGACAGGGCTGTTGTATTGCCCCTACACTGTTCAAGATATACCTGAATGCAGCTCTCGAACAATGGAGACAAAAATGCCGAAATATGGGAGTAGCTGTGGGAGACGATAAATTGTTTACTTTACATTATGCAGATGATCAGGTAATTATGGCGGAAGATCAAATGGATATTGATTACATGCTAAGGAAATTAAACGAAGACTACATAAACTGGGGTCTAACCATAAATACATCAAAAACTGAATATATTGTCGTTGGTGGGACAGGTGAAGATTTAGTGTTAGGAACGGAAACCATTAAAAACCGAAAGACGTACAAATATTTAGGGGTAAATATAACTGATGTTGGAGGTAGTGATAATGAAATAAGAAATAGGATAGGACAGGGTAGAACTACAATAAGACAACTTAACAGCGTTTTATGGAACAACAGAATATCTAAAAAGACAAAAACAATGATGTACAAGACAATCGTAGAGAGTATAAGCACTTATGGAGCGGAGCTATGGGAGATTAATAAAGGAAATAAAAATAAATTGAAATCTATGGAAATGGATTACTGGCGACGATGCTGTGGATTGACCAGATTGGACAGAGTGCGCAATACTGAAATCAGAGAAAGAATGGCGATTGATATTGATATAATAGAGACTATCGAAGTTAAGCGTTTAAGATGGTACGGGCATGTGCAAAGGATGACCGATCAACGATGGCCAAAGAAAGTATGGATGTGGGTCCCACCGTATAGATGGAAGCGAGGTCGTCCAAAAAGAGCTTGGAAGAACGACATTGAAGAAGCAATGGCCAGCAGAAACTTACGTGATAATGATTGGCGGGACCGAAAACTATGGAGACTGGGATGCGAGAGACGGCCACGGCCGTAACCAAACTCGCTTGATATATATATAAGTTCATATTTTTGCCAAACGGAAATAAGGCAATTATTAATAAATAGTTTCTTCATTAGCTGTAAGTAAATTTTGAGGCAATATTATTAAATTGAATGTGCATATGGCTTCGTCGCTGAAACGAAAATCCGAAATGTTGTGGTCTAATGGAATAAATATACTTATTCGATAGTAGTCGTCAACTGTTTCTACAACGTAATTGTCCAGAAACTACTAGTGGTTTTTTGTAAAGTTGCGTCTAATTGATCAGCCTCCTCCGAGACATCAAAAACATTTGTGGTGTTTTCTCTCGTTGCCTTTTCCAACTCATGGAATTGCCATGTTAAGTACAATTTTAGGCGATCTATATAACAGCCTAATGGGAAGAGGAAACATTGTGAATGGATTATATGCCAAAATTAGAGAAAATATGTAATAAAATAGGCATTGTTTTACATACGAGTACCCACCTTTAATTTGAAAGTTTGCAGGCTCTGGATATTTTAAACTTTGACTAACTAGTCGTACAATTTAAAACAAACATTGCAAAATACGCCAGTTATTACGCACCAGGTGCAGTTCATTGTTTTGTCTAGTGGAATCTGGTAGACACTAGACTGGTTACAGAACCGAAAGCGACGAGCGACGAAAACCTCGGGGGAATGAGGGCAAATTTGCGCCTATTGGAATTAAAAAGAACTGAATATGTGGAAGAAGCATTTGACAAATTACGGGCATATGCTATAAGGGCGTGTTTTGTTTATAATTAAAACAAACTATTGTCAGCTTTTTATTCAAATAAATTTTTTAACACGCCCAAGGGAGTGTCAATTGACCCTATTGGACCCCTTTGGATCCGGCATGACTACATCTCCTGCAGTAGGGATTCGTAAAAAGTGTTAGTAGCAGGCCATGGATGCCAACAAAAACAAAAATATTGGTTTAAATTGAAACATTATTCTTTTGAGCAGTTTTGCAGTTGAGTTATAAGAGATTGATGTTAAAGTGTAGAAAGAGCCACATTTTTGATTTCTGTACACTATTTGTTGTCTACTAGACATTATAAAAGTAGCGATGAATACTTTTTGGGTAATGATTTCATACGATTATAAAAAAGTTTGACATATGACTAAAGTCACTAACATTCAGTGGCAGCGTTTGGCGACCATAGTCCTTCGTTATTCGCAGTTAGTTACTAGTTAGTGCTACCAAAACGCTGCTTAATAAAAATCGGAATGTAACTTATACAAAGATTCGACAGAAACTAGGTATTGGATCATCCGTTGTGAATTTTACACCAATAGGTGGGCGTGAGAAACTGCAAAGTTAGTGGATTCACATTTGTTAACTGAAGAATAACAACAAACATGTTGGATACGTTTTCAAAGCATGTGTTTAATATTGTTACGGGTGATAGGGAGGACTTGGAACCATAATTATGATACAGAGACTGAAAACCAATCAAATGCTTGGGTTTTTGAAATAAAACTATGCCAACAAAAGTTATTCTCGAGAAAAGTACACACACAAAAATAATTGCTTTTTTCAGACGCAGTGATCCATTTGTAATAACTCTTCTTGACGATCGCAACTTCTGATTGGTATACAGCAGTTTGCCTTCCTTAAGTCTTTGAAAAATTATGTAGTGATCGCTGAAAAAAAGCTTGCGCGGCATTTTGCTTCACCAAGATAATGCAACTGCGCATACGGCCGCAAAAGCTTTAAATTTGTGAATTTCAACTGGTCACTCGCCTTCCACTAAGTCTAGATCTAGATCTTGTATCCAGCGACTTGGTTTTGTTTCCACAGATTAAAAATAGAATACGTGGTAAAAGATTTTGTGACGCAAATGTGGCGGTTGCTAAATTTCAGTGGATGTTTGACGACCTGAAAATGGAGTTATCTGTTTGCTTCGAGAAGTGGTTTCAAGAAATGAACAAATGCATTAAGGGTTAGAGCGAACATTTTGAAAAACAATAGTTATTTGCTTTCAACACTTTGTAGTTTTTATTTTTTTTAATTAACTGAACAGCACTTCTTACTTAAGTTCATCGTAGGTGTTGGGTTTCTAATCTAGTTTAAAACTATTAATTGCATCTCACAAAGAAAACAGTGATCGTATAAAAGAAATCAACCTATGTAATGCACCTGAAAAACGAAGTCAGTTAAAAATGTAATTACATCTAAAATTAGGTTTTATAAAAAACCCAGCGACATTAAACGGAAATGACGATAGCCAATTGAATCTTCTCCGAGCATCGCGTCTTGCGAAATCAGTGACCCGACATCATTTCCTCAGGTTTGCTATCAGGAGTGGCGTCAACATGTAAAGTAATTAGACATGTAAAAACCAACTTAGCAAAGTCCTAGCTTTATAATAATATCACAATTTGAATCTAGAACCTAAATTCGATATACTATAAATTTACGCCACTGGACAGAAGTGGTCTTTCGAATTCGTGTCCGACAGGTTCATTATTTAAAAATTGTGGTAGGTTAGGGTAAATAGAAAATTATAGATTTATAATAAATTTACTTTTTATCGAACGATTTATACATGGTGTTTCAATAATAACGCCCGATGTATTTGACATCATGATGTCAGATGAATACGTCTGAATTCAAAGTAATAGCAGGTTGACTTCGTCTTGTTTGTCTTGTTAATATTATGTAAGACAATTCGTTAAGTATGCATAATCATTGTTAATAAACAATTAAATTGTCGTTACATTAGCGGAACAAAATTGCACCATGGCTAAACGCTCTAATTCGCAATAGCAATCGAATAAATTAACGATAATCTT